>CAKAOI010009197.1:476-30083 GCA_916701655.1 Sebastiscus albofasciatus | reverse complement strand
TTAGGTATTCAGATGAAAAATGAGTAACAAAGGGATGAGAGAAAAACTAAATTAAGAAAGCATAACATACATATCATTCTAATGCCTCTGCCCTGGGTTTCTGCATGGAAATAAATTGGACAAAAAAAGTGAATTGAGATACATCTGATCTGTACACACGTGTACTCTTGTGACATCCCATCCACTCACCTGCTTACCAGTATACTAATCTCCTCAACCACTGAAAGAGAGTTCAATCATCCAATCCACCGAACAACTCAAAACAAGAGTCAACACCAACAGGAGAATACACTGTTTACCATTGACGGAGCATTTTGGCAAATTTTTCTTGGGCGCTCCCCACATAATCAGCTGTGCTGCTCATCCCACAAATGCATGATCCTTACAAGTTGGACATCATTGTGAAGGTAAATAAACAGGCTTTCCAACCATTTAAAATACAATTACCATTAGCATTGTAACAACAGGGAAATAATCCAACAAACACAAGTTTCTGAACTTTTCTTTCCCAGTTTAGTTACGTTTAGGAAAGAACTACATGGTTGGGCTTAAAGGTCCCATATTATGTTCATTTTCAGGTTCATACTTGTATTTTGTGTTTTCTACGAGAACATGTTTACATGCTGTAATGTTAAAAAAAAAATATTTTCCTCATACTGTCGGCCTGAATATGCCTGTATTTACCCTCTGTCTGAAACGCTCCGTTTTAGCGCATTGCGACGGAATTGCAACAGGATTGTGTTGCTAGGCAACAGCTTGGGTCCATGTGTACTTCCTGTCAGCTGATGACATTCACATACACTGCAACCAGGAATAAACTGGGACACATTTAGAATGTTTATGTTTAAAACTGTGTAAAGGGTCTAAATATTGTATATTCATGACATCACGATTGAACAGAAATCCTGACAGCTTGTTTCAAATGTAGAATTTCTGAATATGGGTTGTGTGTATTTCCCTGTGGATTGAGCGTTTCCATACTGTCACAGTATTTATATAGGACTTAAGCCTGCTTTATAATAAAAAAACATGAAAATCTCACTTTTTAATAATACTGTATGTCCCCTTTAAGTTAAAACTACTATGTTTGTACAGTGAAACACGCGAGAAACAAACAAACAGACAATTCTAACTGGATGAAAAGCCTTGTGTTGGACCCATCCACCTTCCCTTACGCCCGCCTGGTTTGTGCCTTTTCACTCTTTAAACTACGTCACCACACTCCTGGCGCACTTTCTCGGAGCGTTTACTGTTGCTGAGTATGGGCTTACAATGTAGTTAACGGAACGCCTGGTGTATTTCATAGCGCCGCTAAAGGGTGCCCTGTGCGGTGTTATTGATAGCTGATGGCTGTGACAAAGCCTCGGTATTTGACGCCCTGTTAATGAGAGCACTAAACAAAAAACACCCTTTTTGTATTGTGATATTTACTGGAAATTGCATACGGTAAGTAAGAAACTTTCAGGCGATTTCCCTTCAGCCAGTTGCCATCTTATTTAGGTTTTTATAGTGAATGAATAGGTATCGTAGGGATAACTCATTATTTCAACTTCACGAATCAGCCGTTCCTCGTCCATTGTGGGCTCAAAGCGAGCGACGGGAGTAAATAGGGTGTAACAGGGCGTCCAACTAAAGTTCAGCTCAAAACGGCGTGCTCGCAGCCAGTCAGTACACAATGTCATGGACATATTTGCAAAAATAGATAGACCAATAGTTCAAACCTATGTGTTTTGTTAGACTGGATATTCAAATGTACTTTTTGGCCAATTTTGACAGCCCTAATACCCAGCAGATTACTTCAGATGCTGGATGTGTGCAACAGGACACAAGCTTGTGGATCCAGTTTTGGTACACTACTACAGTGTATTGGGCCCATCTGAGCAACATAGATACAGGTAATGCAAAGTATTGTATTGAAAAAATGAACCTAACTTGTTTTTACATTTGTTGTCTTAACTATGGTATTCACTTCTGATAAAGCTTCACTAAAGTGAAGAGATTATAATTGTTTGTCAGCTGTCACAGTTCCAGAAATAGCAAATAATGTTTTTGTTTTTTCACTTTGAACTGGGAATGATTGAACAGAACCTATGCCACCGACCAAAATCACAGAAAGGATTTTACAAAGTCTCAAACCATATGCCATAGAAAGTTTTGTATTCATATACATGTAGATCTACATATGACATTTAGGTGGTAATCTGAACCTCTTCAAGATATCGGAAATGTACCAAATCAGCTTTGTTTAGAGATCAAAGCCAGTGTGGGATTCTTCATTTTTAGGTTACTGGCTTTTTCTGTGCGTAGGCAGTATGCAATTTATACAGTATAAGCTATTTATCAAAAATGCATTAATCATCAACATCTGAATATTTGTTTGCCTCTATATGGGACCAGCACTACTAAAGGGGAAATGAATCTTCATGTTGTCAATGATTGTTGGATTAAAAAGACGGAGCAATAACTATTTTCAATCGCTCTTGAACTACGTAGTCATTGCTAATTCAGATCATCCTGCTTTATGATCTACATACTGTGTCAACTCAGTTAAAACATTTCTCCCTCTCTGCTACTGTCTCCTTTGAGTTGACTCTGCAAAGACGAGGGAGAGAGCAAATAGACTCCCGGTTCTGATGAAGGGCACACAGCCACTGCATTTATCAGCAGGCAGCAAGAGGAGCTTTGCACCGACATACTAACACATGACGCTCAGCACGACTTTCAACAACAGATTTCTCTCGCTTTTTCCTACGAATGTCCAGCAACATATGATGCACGTGTCAATTTACGCTCTTTTCAAAATAAAACTACTTAGTTAGGTTTAGGAATAGATCGACTTGGTTAGGCTGAGGCAGCAAAACCAATTAGTAAGGTTCAGGAAAAGATTGCAGTTTGGGTTTAAATATCACCAGAAGTGACGTAACGTGAGTACGGAAGTTACATGACAAATATTTCAACTATGACTTATGGATTCACTCAGGACACAAACAGCGGTCTCCTGGGTCCGCTCAAACCTCCTCCCAATGTGGAGTTTGCTGCTCTCTATTCTTCCCGGTTCACAATTACGTCGATCACTTACAAATTGATTTTGTGCTGACCATCCAAATGTAAAGTGAAATTCGTGTCTATGTACACAAATCAATACATTAAGTTTCGTGACTATTTCACGAACTGCTGTGCGACAGACAGGAAAACAACCAATCAGAGCCGAGCTGGAGTGTTGCCGTCTCTGAGCAGCTGTCAATCACTCATGAACTCCGACCAAACTAGGCAGTGCTGATCAAGTATGAATCAAAATTCTGTTACTGTAATGTAAGGAAGCCCTGAAAGGCAAGTCTTTTTTTTCTAGTGATACATTTTCTAAATCCAAATTATTTTCTCTCCTGTGTTTATGACTTAAGAAAAGGTGGAATTTTTTTTTGCCAGGATAATCTTTCTAAGTTCCTTTCTTTTGTCTGAAAATGTTTTTTTAGGCTGATTTTTCTATGTTACTTGTTTTTTATTAGCTTAACTAGCCAATGTTAATGTTAACTGTTACGTGTTGCCATAGCAACAGTAAACATGCATGTGTGCGTAAACAGCATGTAAATATGTAAATACAGATCAGGATTCAAGGTATTTAGCACACAATGCATGATTTTAATAGGTAGTAAACCAATAGAAAATAATTAATTTCATTTAATATTAACCATTGCATTTACTGTAATCTTTGAGTTCATTTATTATTTTCTATAAAGTCAGTCAGAAAGGGATCTAGTGTCATCTGCCTTGAAGAAAGATCTCAATGGAGATGAAAAAGAAGAACTCATAGACGTAATGGATCAGATGGGTGTAACTCGAAAACCAATCCCTGGCAATCTCAAGATAATTCTCCTACAAATTGTCCACAAACTGATTCAACAGCCAAAGTATGCTTTAGATTACATGGCAGAAGGTGTAGGGCAGATCTTCAGGGAAGCTTTCAGGAGTCCTTTGGAATTCCAGCAAATCTACAATGACAAGAAATCAACAACAAGAACAATACTGAAGTTGATGGATGCATCCCCAACAACAGCAGCAGAAAGTCAGAGAGACAAAACAGGGTTGGGTGATAATGGGGGTGAAATGAATATCATGATATTCAACGGGACATTTTTCTATATTTATATATATATATCACAATACCTGCTAAAATTCCATGTTAGACTAATCCAATCAATGTTAATCATATTGGACTTCATGGGAATGGAAGCATGAAATAGTATCAAAGTGAAAGCAATTTACATTTGACGTTATCCAATATTTTGTAAAACTTTTGAATACTGGGGGGGTTCTACACACTTGACAGCCTGTGTGTAAAAGCTGTTTCATAGTCTGTTTTTTGTGTGTTTTAATTGTCCTGTATCTCCTTCCCGAAGGAAGGGGAGTAGACAGTCCATGTCCAGGGTGGGTAGAAATACAGCTGGCTTTCTTACAGAGCCGGCCAGCGTATAGGTCACTGAGGGGGGGTGATGTGGTCCCAATCACTTTTTCTGCCATCCTCACCACCCGCTGCAGGTCCCTCCTGTTATGTGAAGTTATATATTTTCTTATAACATGTTTGTTAAAATAAATTGTTTGGTCGGTATGCTAAGATATGACTTGTTACTTATGTTTGTTTCTTTAAAGCATGAGTAGGCGAGATTGGAGCAAATATGATTAAAAAAAAGTTATTTTTATAAAACGGTCGCTATATTGATAACCTGAAAAAAATCATGTGCTTCTGTGTCCTCCGGTGTCCTCCGGTGTCCTCCAGTGTCCTCCGGTGTCCTCCAGTGTCCTCCAGTGTCCTCCGCTGTCCTCCAGTGCTCCTAATAGCATCTGCAAGATTTCACAGACCGGAGGAAAACAAGCAGTCAGAGCTGATCTGAGGTCTGCTGTCCAGCTGCCGTCTATCAGAGCCGGATGTCAATCACTCGTGAACTCCAACCAAACGGTCAAACTAGGCAGCGCTGATCAAATATGAATCAATATTCTGTTACATTAATGTCTATTTCTCTCCTCACATGTTCTCAGAATCATCTGGTAGTGGACGGTTTAGCTGTAATGAGAAAGATTGTGACGCAGCCGCCATTGTGAGATCTGGTGAAGGAACGTCAAGTTCTGGTCACATGACTGGAGCACAGCCAATAGGAACGCTCTCTCAATGAAATGACCTGTGATTGGTCAAAGTCTCCCGTCACGGGCTAGATGTTCTAAAGCCTGAAAACAGAGCCATGAGGAGGAGCAGAAGTCTAGTTTTCTCTCAGAACACTTGAATTACAATATGCTGAAAGGTTATTATGGAATTTTTGCCCAATGATGCCATAAATATACTGCCTACTGACACTTTAATGAATGCACATTGATTTGATGACTGTACATGGATTTTACCTAAATGTAGTCTATTTAAAAAAAATCCCTTAGTGGTACTACTTCCTGTTTTGTTTGTTTTGTTTTTTGTGGTCAAATAAATAGTGATTTGTCACAGTATTGGATGTCGGACCCAAATAATGTGATAATATATTGGGAGGTCTCTGGCTCTGGCCCTAATGCGCACCACTGAAGACAATCCTGGCAACACATTTGTTCATAGGCCTGTTATGTGAATTTAACATTCTGGGAAACAAGAGTTAGCATGTTGATGTAAAATTGCCCAAAAATGGAGAACTGTTATTATGAAAATGATGAAAGCCCTATGATTTATATCCCACTGGATATGAATAGAATCAAACCGTTTCAGATATCCAATCTGCTTCCTTGCAGAGATTGCATAATCTACTCGGGTTACACAGACTGGCCCATCAGTCAATTGTCAGTAGTTGTTAACGATATCAGCCACAAACAAGTGATGAAAGCAAATTTCTTTATATTTCTCTGGCAAACACCTGTTGCAACATTCAGGTTAATAAAAAACATAAATGCAACGCTACATATTCTAAACACTTGCACTTCAGCATTTAAAGTTTAGATTGTAAACATATATAATCACATATCGTCTAGTTAAAAACAACAGAGAAAATATGTACTATTATACATGTTTATTAGTTGATCATATTACACAAGCTTTTCAGTATAACATTCAGCAAACTTGTATACAAATTTAGATTCAGCAACATTTTATTTAATAAAACAAAACGCAATGTACAAATACGAAAAATGTTTTTCACTTTCAGACACTTCCGGTGTTATTTAGATTCAAACCACAATCTTTTCCTAAATCGAACTAAGTAGTTTTGTCGCCAAGTCAATCTTTTCCTGAACCTAACTCAGTAGTTTTATATAAGACTAGAGCAGAAATGGACACCTGTCACGTGTTGTTGGACATTCATAGGTAAAAGCATGAAAAATACGTTGTTGAAAGTCGTGCTGAGCCTGACGAAAAAAAAGGGAAAATCATGTCTATGTACACGAATGAAATAGATTAATTATCGTAACTATTTCACAAAATGTCGTGAGACTGTGTTGTGTAAATTACATATTCCATTTTTTTTGTAGCCAGTGCATTAAATGGTCAACAGACAGTTTCACTGGAACTACTTAGATGTCAAGTCAAGTCAATTTTATTTGTATAGCCCAAAATCACATATCACAAATTTGCCTTGGGGGGCTTTACAATCTGTACAGGATACGACACCCTCTGTCCTTTACAGTGCAACCCTCTCATCGGATAAGGAAAAACTTTTAACTTTTAATTCTAAAACCCTTTTAACAGGGGAAGAAATGTTAGAAACCTCAGGAAGAACAACAGAGGAGGGATCCCCCTTCCAGGATGGACAGACGTGCAATCGATTTCGTGTGCACAGAGTAACAACATAATGAAAATACAAAATAGACAATCCATATGACAAAACATAATACATATACTGTGAACATATGTGAGAAAGTGGATCCAGGAGGATGTCAAGCAGCTTCCAATCGTCACCAAACAGATAAAGCCAGAGCAGCACAACTTCCTCTCCACACCAAACAGATAAAGCCAGAGCAGCACAACTTCCTCTCCACGCCAGATTGATAGAGCCAGAGCAACAAAACCTTCTCTCCACCATGAACCTAGAGAGAGGACCATATTTTTGTTTTTAATTCACAGTTGCTTAGTAATGTCCATTATCAGGTATTAATGGACACCTTGCAGCCAATCAGAATGGAGTCACTGAGTCCATGGTATAACAATGGTTGATCCTCTTTCCTAACGGGCTGTAATGCTTGAAAATGTAGCGAGTGGGTATCTCCTAAAGCTGCACCTCCAGCATCTCACTTTGTCATGTCATGTTATGCTAGAATCATCTGTGTGTAATGGATTTGTTGCTGCCAATCATTACCAAAGTAAACCCTCACAAAAAAAATCTCTTTCCCTCCCAATAAAATGTCTTATTATTTTCGAACAGAAGTGGCATTCTGATGCACAACCGAACCCCCAAGCTAAACTCTAAATGACATGACCAAATGAATTTGTATTGAACCCGCCCTGTGGGCAGTAAGGAGCAAGTAAAAGCTGATACAAATCCCACACAGAAAAGTAATAGTCAAACTCACACAGTGATGTCGATGGGTAAACACATCAGCACTGGCCCCAGTGTTTAAAAGATTGGTTCTTCACCTGCAGCAAGTTTCCTCTTCAACTTTTAAAGAAAACTGTCACTAGATGGTAACTGTTAAGATCAAATCTATGAAGAAAATATTATGTGCAAGGTCATTTGTGATGTATAAACTTTTACAAATATATCTGTGTGTTGGGGCAAATAGTGTACCTTTTCCTTTTCGCTGAATTACCAGCACCACAAACACTGAAAATTATGCATGAGGCACTAGGATTTGGCCACAACCATTTTTCAAAATTCCTCAGCCTGCAGCCACTAACGCCCAGCTCTCTATTAATATGGAAAGTATGAGCACTTTCCTGCAGTCACTGAACAATTCAAATAATTATTGTGGTTATTATGGAGGCCCCAGTAGCTTGCCAGGTCCTCTTTCATTTGAAACCGCCGAAACACTACGAGTAAAGCCAGCCAGCATTACTAATAGTGCTTTGTTACTGTGTGAGAGAGTGAGCCCACTGAGATAAGGTTGCGCTGACACAGAGGATGGATGGTCTGAGCAGTCACAGCTACTTTGACAAGGCTGAAATAAAACTGATATCACGGCTGTCGTCAAATTTCATAAGTGAGGGAAGAAGCAATGGAGTGCATGTTATGGTCAGGTTAACTGATCTCAAAAATTCATCCAATGATTTGTGACACAGAAACATATCTCAACATCAGCTGGCCAATCTCATTTTTGTAATTAGTATTTTAGTTGTATAGTTTCCCTGACCCATGACCCCAAAACCGGGGTACATACACTGTGAACCGTTCCACCTCTAGTACTGATACTCAATCAGATGGTTTCAAATTTCACTTTGTGATTACTTTGGTTCGTCACCAAATCCCTGCAAAACTAATGACATGGTTTAATTATTATAGCTCCAAGAGAACAAACATGCTTCCAATCATGAAGATAATCTCATAATTGTGCATTTATATTGCAGACAATGATTTCATTTTTTCAATTTTGCCAAAACTTAATATGTAAAAACCGTCTTTGGTATTCTGAATGGCTAATATACTACATTAAGCAATATATTTATGCAGAAATCTTAAAAAGATTCGGTATTATGGCCTATAGCCAGGAAATTACAATCAGTTATTTCCTGTTTTGCTGTTTTTTCCGGTCAACCAGCATGGGTTAGTTTTGATACTGAGAGGAGAGGTTGAAGAGCCTTGCTTACGGTAAATGAGGACCTGTTTTAGTTGGTAAAGTAAGTTTTGTTTGGAAATGCCTCCAGCAGAACTCCTGATGGACTCGTCTCAATTGTATTTCATTCTTATCACAAGGTAACGTAATGGACATTGAATTTATGATGATAATGCGAAGAAATCGCGGTAATTTCACCAAATTGCTAGCTTGACCTGAACTTTCTCCGACTGGATTACTTTAACCTAATTAATCACATGAAGACATGGATTATTCTTTATTTGCTTCACTGAAAAGAAAATCATGTAAAGGCATGAGGTGATGTTAATATATGATGACTGAGTTTAGGCGAAAACTACTACGGCGAAAAGAACTCTGAAATAACAAAACATGTAAATCACTTGACTCAAATCATGTGAATCTAGCCAATCAACTCAACTTCTATAATCTTCATCTTCATTTTCATCTTCACTATTATCATACATTATGATATACAGTAGGAAGTTCTATTACATCATCATTATTTTTACGATTTGGGCCATTTGAATCCGTGTATGAGCCTGACCCTCTGGAGATAACGTCATTTTAGTTGACCTTTAAGTACAAAATAAATCTCTCATCTACTCTATACTGACTAGTGGGTGGTGATGCCATCCTCCCTGGTCTCTTTGGTCTTTTTGGTAAAACAGGTGCTGAACAGCTGATAACCAGTTGCTGCCCATAGGTGGTGGTTGTAAACAATACATAGGTAAGATGGTTATCCTATTAATTATGACGTAATGTCACATCTACTGTTTTATATCTATGATATACTAACATCAGCATGTTAGCATTGTCATGCTACATGTAACATGCTCAAAGCACTGCTGCAGACTCTTAGTGTAGTCGAGTGAGAGTGGGTGTGAAATTTGCCCAGACAGACACTAAAATGGTTACGTAATATATCAAATTACTCTCCATAGAGTGTAATATGCAATCTCATTGAACAAATGCTAACATGAACTATGTAATTACCTTGCTGAATGAACTAGGCCCTAACGCAAGTCATTACTTGTGTCCACGCACTGGAGAGTATCTGCCGTCATCGATCATCCTCTCTGACAAGCACAATTACTGTATATCCTGAAATATGCAGACAGCAGGTTCTTACAGAAACGTGACAGCAGGCCACTGATATAATTGCAGCACGTAGTCATATCCTGCTCTCCTTTGATCACATTGACTGTCTTGGTTTCCCCTCTCCTCCTCAATACTCCTGGTATCTGATGCACTGTCGCTGCAGTTGGAGGATGATGAACAGCATCAACAAAGTGAGCGATCACAAACATGACACCTTTGTTTGACACGTAATTGTGCTGGATTTGACTGTTTTCATGTTACTTCTAAATCACATTACCCTATCCTTAATGTCAGTCACCTGACAGCAACAAAAAGTTGCGAAAGTGTCTGTTAGGATTCCCTCAAAAATATGCCACTGTAGAAGCCTTATTGTCTCATTCATGTATTCCTCAGTAGGTTGTCTTTTGTCAGGTCTTGTAGTGTAAAGTGATAGTATAAACTAGTCAGACTGTACACTAAGCAATGACATTGTACAATCTTGCAAAGACAAAAATATATATTTTTTTAAACTAAGATATCATAAGAAAGATGGATGTTAAAATCCAAGTTTTTCATTCACAGTGAAAGTGTCTTCACCCGATTCGACTGTTATCAGGCCATTAAATAGGCGTTATCGATCGCTATAAGCACCATAGATGTGGGTCAGCAGGGGCCTACTACATTGTAATAGTGAAAGCAAAACTTAAAAGTAGCGATGCACCGATACCACTTTTTTCAGACAAGTACAAGTACTTACATTTGGGTACTCGCCAATACCGAGTACTGATACGAGTACTTCTCTGTGTCTAAAGACCCTCGTTAACAGCCAGCTGGAGGGTGTGAGCGACACATGGCAGGCTGGGGAGTCCCGCATACGAGGCGGTGCGCCGCGACCAGCTCTAGCTCAGCTTGGAAAGGCTCGGGGCGAAGGTGCTTCCTGGGGCCGTGAACAAAGTGTCACCGGGGCTCACTGTCCTCTGTGCGCCCCAACCGTGGAGCTCGGCCCACGTAAAAGGTGCCAGGGGTCTGCTGCGATGTCGGCATTCCACCCGACCCGTCTTGAAACACGGACGAAGGAGTCAAACGTGAGCGCGCCGGCTGAGGTTGGATCCCGGCCCCGGTCTCGCCCACACCGTCGGGGAGGTGGAACATGAGCATGTGCGATAGGACCCAAAAGATAGTGACAGGAGGTCAACGTCACGCTGCCGTAAAGTGGTATCACTGCCGTTGTATCGGAGCCATTTTGCGAGTACAACTACGAGTACATGAGCACTGTATCGGACCCGATACTGGTGTTGGTGCATCCCTACTTAAAAGCAACACATTCTAACATGTAAAACTGAATGAAAAGTTATGTTTTGAACTCAAACTAAAATTATTATTTAGGTTTAAGCAACAAACCTACAACTTCCTTAGGTTTAGGCAACAAAAATCCTAAATTAAGTTTAGGGAAAAACATGTTTGGTCTTAAAATAACTACGTCTCAAAAGTGACAGCAAAACTGAACGTTTATGAACACAAAGAACTATATGTTGGTTTCACACAGGATAGAACTCCCCGACATCCACCCCTTATGGAGTTCCATGCAGTCTATACTAAAGCGCCTCAGCTCCGCTTCTGCTCCTGTCATAATTACTATGGTGTAGAGGTCACTGTTGTGTTCTTTTATTCCTTCTGATCTACCATGATTCGGTGATCTACCATGTCAATAGATGATAAAACCTACTATTGGGTGTAGTAGGCCCCTATTGGCCCACATCTATGGGGCTTATAGGGAAGAATAATGAAATTACATGCCAAAAGTCATGAAATCATCTCTGAATAATCAGCTGGTTACTGTTGTCAGAAACCAACTGAAACATTTAGCTGGTGCAGCACAACAGATAAACATCAGCCACTGCCCTCGAATGTCACCTTATTTGCCGATAGGCCGATGGCAGTCAACACGATGAATATTGGCCAATGGCGATCTTTGACTGACTAATCAGTGCATCCCTAGTCTTTATGGTTTTTAGAGCACATCACTGCCTCACTTGCTCTGAGCATTGCTCGTTATTCTACGTCACTAGCTCTGAGCTTATTGACACAGATGGGTATACATTGCACTCAGTACAGATGAAATGGCGTGAAATGACACGCCAAAAGCAAGAACAGCGCTGTGACAGCACGCGAAATTGGCATAATATCCATACACCATTTTGTGAGACCAGACTGGGTAGAGAATTCACTATTTTCCTCTCCTCTGTGATGGATTCCTTCCCAGTGAGACTATGAACATCTTCATCGTCTTTGATTCTGAGGGACTGACACCGAAACCTGACATTTACATCAGTGTTTGATGTTTGCTCTCTGCCCGTCGCGGTTCAACATTATTGAAGTGTTTTGGGGGATTATCAACAAGTGATAACCTCTGAGCAAGACAACACATCCTTTTACACAGAAAAAACCCTTATTTCATCTTTTGACATGAATAACTAAAGGCATCCCTAAGTATTCACTATGAAGTTATTTATTGACTTTATACACACACGAAAAGAAAGGACCCAAGCAAAAACCCAAGGCTATGCTCTGTGATTTATTCATTCAATAACCAGCAGGACGATCATTTTTCACCATTTGGCTGCATTAGCCCTAAGAGAAAAGCTGTTCAAAATGCTAGTAAATAAGAAATAGTGAATGGAGAAAAAAGGAATAGAACTACATTATTGAATCTGACCTTCTACCAGCTGATGACATGATCGCCTGATGGTAAAATCTGCGGTGCACATAAATCATGCCAGATGAGAAAACGTACTGGGCTATGCAAAGAAGGCGGGAGAAAGGTTTCGTGAAAACTGCTGAGTGAGTTGCAGCTGAATGATATGTCACCTTTTGCATGTACAATCTATTTCATTCCTTCTTTCCTCTGTTCCTTCCCTTTTATTCATTAATTCTTTTGTTCTTTTTTCTTCCCCCTTTAGTGTGAGACGTATGAAACGGACCTGGCGTTCCATATAATGTAAACTCATCCGCGACAACAGTACATGATCCGAAAAAGTGCACTGGGAGTGTGGTGACATAAAATAGTTTAAAGCGCGAAAGAGACACACCAGGCAGGTGGGAGGGGAAGTGGATGGGTCCAACAAGTTGTGGGAACACGGGACACAACATTCAGTGTCATTTTCACTGTACAAACGCAGTAGTTTTAAGCCCAACCACATATTTCTGTAAACCAAACTACAGTGAGTTTTTGCCTAATCCTAAAGTGATGCCAAGGGTATCTAAGGCCCGGGACACACAGGGAACGTCAGCAGCGCGTGGCGGCTGCGTTACCTGTTGTTAACAGGTGAGAGCAGCCACACTGCCCGCGTGTGACGTGCATCTCAGCTGCGTCTCTTCTAGAGATTCAAGGTGTCACCTATTTTTGCCGCGAGCCGTGCGGTTCACAGCAACAACAGACAGTGAAAGTGATCTATTGACTGTATATTAACATCATATCAGCAACATTACTACAGTTTCAATGTCTAGACATCTGTAGAATATGTCACAGACAGTGAAGGTGATCTGTTGACTGTATGTTGACATCGTAACATAAGGTTACTACAGTTTCGATGTCTATCTGTAGAATATGTCATGGACGTTAAAAAAAATTAAAGACTTATTTTTAAATCAACACTTCCTGCTTTCATTTCAAAATAAAAGCTCTCAAGCATTTTTTCTATGGACAGAATTCCTTTATTCTGAAATATTTGCTGGACAGTGTTGTAGAACATGCAGTGACTTGGAGAGCTCCAGGAATGAATATAGTACAGGGTTTTAATTGTGGATTATTACTATTATTTACAAATTACCGTTAACGCAAATTACGTTTCTTAACCTTTCTCTGTCTAAAATAAATATAAATGATATTCATAATGAAATGAAATGGCTATTATGAAAGGAAATCTCTATGTAGAAAGAAAGGGCTGACAGCTGCAGCTGGTGTGAACACCGGACGCATGAGTCACGCAGCCACCATGCGCTCCTGAAGTTCCCTGTGAGTTCTTGAACTTTGGAACTGAACTTGCCGGTTTATGGACTGGACACTGGAGATCAACCATGCGCACAACTACGAGCCAAGTATACCATTCTGTAGGCCTATGAGGCAAAAATACTTAATTATACTTTTCTTAAGTATATCTTGATCAAGGGATTAAGTATAAGCCAAGAATACATTGGTACAATGGTAAATGGACTGCATTTATATAGCGCCTTTCTATTCTTCTGACCACTCAAAGCCCTTTGCACTACATATCAGCATTCACCCATTCACACACACATTCATCATTCATTCACATTCATACACTGATGGCAGAGGCTGCCATGCCATGAGGATCTTGTCTAAATACTCATTCACACACCTATGGCACAGCCTTCAGGAGCAATTTTGGGTTAAGTACTGGGGCATCGAACCACCGATCTTGGTGGGCGACCCGCTCTATCTCTGAGCCACAGCCGCCCCATACTTAAGTATAATTTTGTTAAGTATATATCTGAAATCATACTATGTTATTTTAAGTTTAAAAGAAGTTAGGGCCGCCAAAGTTAACGCGATAATAACTTGTTAATGCAAAATAATTTTGACGCCATTGATGCATTAATGCAATCGATATTTTGAAGGTTGTAGCGGGCTCAGTTTTAAAGCTAGAGTGAAGATACTGGTATCCTATGAAACTAGAAAACTTAAGGAAACCATTGGTACCACCATGTTATATTAGGTTGTCGCGAAGGTTTCAATTCAATTTATTTTTCTATAGTGTCAAATCATAACAGAAGTTATCTCGAGACGCGTACTCTATAATTTAGAGGCCCAACGAGAGATCCCCTATGAGCATGTATTGCTACAGCCCGGACACACCAGGGACGTCAGGAGCGCGTGGCGGCTGCGTTACCTGTTGTTTTTTATTTCAGCATCTGTGTTACCAGGTTAGAGCAGCCACACTACACGTCTCACGCGCATCTCAGCTACGAGGCCTTGCCTATTTTTGACGCAAGCCGCGCGGTTCACAGCAACAACAGACAGTGAAGGTGATCTATTGACTGTATATTAACATCATACCAGCAAGATTACTACAGTTTCAATGTCTATCTGTAGAAAATGTTATGGAGATGAAAAAAAGTAAAGACTTATTTTTAAATCAACACTTCATTTCAAAATAAAAGCCCTTAAGCGTTTTTTTCTGTGGACAGAATTCCTCCATTTGTTAACATAAGGCTTTTATTCTGAAATATGTGCCGGACAGTGTTCTACAATATGCAGTGACTTGGAGAGCTCCATGAATGAATATAGTACGGAGTTTTAATTGTGGATTATTACTATTATTTACACATTACCATAGGTTTCTTAACCTTTCTCGGTTTAAAAAAAAATACAAATGATGTTTATAATGAAATGAAATGGCCATTAAAAGGCAAACTATGTAGAAAGAAAGGGCTGACAGCAGCAGCTGCAGCAGCAGAAACGCAGCAGACACGCAGCTGAAATGCAGCTGAGATCGGGTTGGCTTAGTTGCAGAAGGAGAAGCTTGCAGTCAAACCTACTCATCTATCACACGTTCTACTCTGTTCTATTCTATCTTATATTCATTCTCATGTATTCTGTCTGCGGATGCAAATATTCTGTGAACTACTTTATTCATAACAACAGTGAGGTCAAAACTCAGAGTATCATGTTCATGGCCCCTGCAGAGCATCTCTCTGTTCCCTCATGTGAACAGCTGCAAAGATGGCAGCGCTAATAAGCTTTTGAAAAAGCAAAGAGGAAAATGAATTCAAGACGCTCAACTCTTCGACTCTTTAAAAATTAAATCTGTCTGTTGTGTTCTCTCAGCAACCTGTCTTCTGCAGCATCTCTGTTCTCTTTTTCTTTTACAAGGCATCACTGTGTTGTGATGAAAATGGAACCATAGTGGAAGTTAATTAGATGACTGCTGCCACCCTTTCATTTTCTCTGGGTCTTTTATTCTATTAAGGTTCTGTTAACAGTTCATGCCTTTCTTAGAAACAATTACCTACTTGCAGCTCTTGTTAAATGCGGTAATCTCGTCACCTCCAGCCGACCTCCACCACTGTCGACGCTCCATCGTGTAAAACTGGAGGAGGATTACTGATGACTATATTCACACCCAAATCTAAACTTAATCTGCTTTAATGTACGCCAGTGAGTAAATGTCAACGGGAAGTAAGACTGTCACAGGGAAATGTTGCACAGTGAAAACAAGCTCAGGCAATGTGCTATTCCCTTTTCTACAAATGATGTCACTCAGACTTTAATTAAATTTAGGGAGTAAATAAACCAGATGTTTAGAAGGTAAATATGGTAAATAGGTGCAGAAGTGAGTGGGTGTGTGAGGCAGTGAGTTAGTAGAAAAACAAGTAAATTAGAATAGGTGGGAAAGTGAGGAACGCTACATTAACTATGGGAGGAAGTGAACTGTGGAATATTTTTGTAAGAAGAGTGGGCAAATCAAGTGAGCAACGTGGGTAAGTATACAAGCAGCTAAGAAAATAAGTGAGAAACTGAGTTTGGAAATATGAGGATGTTAGAGGATGAGGAAATGAGGATGAAATAAAGAATTAGTAATCTGTAAATAAGGCCTCTCAGGGCCATTATGGCAAACTTCTTTAATTACTATATTTGATCTCGCACAGGTCTGAATCCCATTTTTAAACTTGGTACAGTATATAGGCTATTGAGACTGTCCTCATCAGAAAACAACAGCATTGGCCATTTGCTGAAATGCCTAAAATGAATGTATAATTGTATCTGTACAGAAGTGTTGTCGTCAGAAGCAAAAGTGGAAGAAGCATGACATTATTGTAGCACTTGAAAAATTCTTACAGTGAACGCTCACTGAACACGACACAAAGGGACATTTGCCCTTACACATTTTCTATGGGGCTCAAGTGAATCATCCTCTCGAAGCACTGTGGGATAGCAGGCAATGCAGGACTGACCAGCTGCGCAAAAATACCAAGGGGTTGAAAGCTGAAAAAATTGTAAAATGCCGTTAAAGGGATTTGCAACAAGGTATTTTTTGTAGTGTCGGAAATACCTCTTTTGAACAAGCCGTCCTCACCAAAAAAAATGATTTATATGTTGTCATTGCAAACTGCTTATTATGACCCATGCGTTTGTTGTTGCAGTGACCTCAAGTGGCCGTAGTCCATATGATGGGAGCAAAGGAGGAAGTCAGGTGACGTGATAAAGTCAGTGTAGGGAGGATGGCTGGTCAAACAAACAGAACCTTCACCCAGGAGGCCGCTGTTCATACTGTGTGAAACCAAAAGTCAACACGTTCAGTTATTTTAAGTTACGGAGTTATTATAAGTTACATACGTAACAATCTTTTCCAAAACCTAACCAAGTAGTTCCGTTTCACAATGTTAACCATGCGTTTAACACTGCAACCATTTCACAACGTTAAATAGAACAGTTATATATGTTGTCTTGGGAGTTATTGGCAAACGGCCTATTCTGTCATTTAGGCATGAGGACGTGTTGCTTTTCAAAGTCCCTTATTTCCAGAAATATTAATACA
Source organism: Sebastiscus albofasciatus (assembly GCA_916701655.1). Classification (NCBI taxonomy): domain Eukaryota; kingdom Metazoa; phylum Chordata; class Actinopteri; order Perciformes; family Sebastidae; genus Sebastiscus; species Sebastiscus albofasciatus. Next base: position 12,696 of record CAKAOI010009197.1, on the reverse strand, counting down.
AACAAAAATGAAGGCCTGCTTGGCACAAAGTCATGTAAATTGTCAAACTCATAGGTTTCAAATTAACTGTGTCTGCTAACACACATGCTGATGGAGTGTATGACTTAGGTTACACTGTCTAACCATAGCTATACGTTAACCACTTTATTTGCCATAAACACCCTAAACCTAACCATACCATAGTTGCTATTGTATTGCAACACAGTCACAGTTTGTGAAATTTCTCTGTGCCAAAAGACCCTTGTTAACAGCCAGCTGAAGGGTGTGAGCGACACACGGCAGGCTGGGGAGTCCCGCATACGAGGCGGTGTGCCGTGACCGGCTCTAGGCCGGCTTGGAAAGGCTCGGGGCGAAGGTGGCTCGCACTCCCCGCCTGGACCTCGCCGCACCGTGGACAAAGGGCTCGCTGTGTCCTCTCTCCCCACCGGGGACAGCTCCCTGCTCCCAGCGTGACTGTCGACCGGGGCGGACTGTCCTCAGTGCGCCCCGACCGCGTCGTGCCCCCAGAGCGGTGCTCGGCCCACGTAAAAGGTGCCAGGGGTCTGCGGCGATGTCTGCAACCCACCCGACCCGTCTTGAAACATGGACCAAGGAGTCTAGCGCACGTGTGAGTCAGAGAGTGCAAGCAAAACCCCGCGGCGCAATGAAAGTGAGAGCCGGCGCACGCCAGCTGAGGTGGGATCCCGGCCCCGCGGGGTCGGGCGCACCACCGGCCCGTCTCGCCCGCACCGTTGGGGAGGTGGAGTGAAAGTAAAGTTGTATCAGAGCTGTTTTGTGAGTACGAGTACATGAGCACAGTATCGAACCCGATACTGGTATCGGTATCGGTTTATCCCTATTTATGTGGATTCACGAATTGACTTGTGCTGACCATCATGAAAAAAATTAGAAATTAGTTTCTATGTACACGAATCAATACATACAATTTCGTGACCACCGGGATTTTGAAAAGTGCTGTGTGACTGGGCTGGGTATCGTGAGCAGATTACAAAAGACATATTTTGTCACAAAGTTTGGAGAGCATCTATCCTACAGAGAACGCTTCCTAAGAAAACTTTTGATGGACAGCTACGCGGGCTTTGTTTTGCATTTATAATGATACTGTACATCATACTGTTTCATGTTATTATAATTAGTGTCTTCTTGATGTGGAACTGTTTTTTTCTTTGTTTACTGTGTTACCAGCACTAATTACCATTGATATGACAACTCTCATTCACTGCCACTCTCACTGTGTACTGCTGTCCCACATTTTGTTCGGTCTTCTGAAACAGTCATGAATAATGTCACAGATATGGATGTGTTCTCACCGAGAGAGCTGTGGAGATAAGATAGACAGAGAGGAGGGAGAAAAGAGGTGCCGATGGTAAGCTAGAAAGTGAATTACCAGCAGCCACCCAGACTGAGAACCAGAGAGTAAGAGAAAGGAGCAGAAACCACAGAGGAGACAGAAAGAAAGGGAGGGACAGAGACAGAGTTCATGTGGTTGGGAGGGGAGCTGTGGCACTTGGATGTGATTCACTTAACTCTCTCCAGAGGAATCCATTTACCCCCTTCCTGCAATTATGGGTCCTTGTTTCCTCTTAATCCATCTGAATGTTTGTTTGTGTTTGTTTTTGGTGACTATTAGAGCACACATATATAGATGTACACACACACACACACACACACACCACAAAGCCACTCTCCTCTGTAATACTGTATATCCCTCATTACTGGCAGTAGTTGTTTTTCTTTTTCCTCTCTGCTGTGTTCTGGCAGTTGAAGCTGTTTTCCTCGCTCTGCATTATTAGCTTTGTGCTGTGAAAAAACACAACATGGAACCTCTGTCACCCCCCCAACACTGAGACACAAGAAGGCAATACAGACTCTAATTAGGAAATACAATGCTACTGTTGCCACCAATAATAATTCTGATACAATCATTACAACAACTGTTACTTAGTTGTTTTTTTTCCTGTCATACTGTTACAGTACATCAGTGATTTTACAGAGCAAGCTCCTGATGGGAACTATGGGGAGTTTTAGAGACTTCAGAGCACCAGATGGGACATCCACCATTAAATAGTACTCCAGCAATCTAGTATTGCACTTTCATAAAGAGGCATACTTAAGAGAGAATGGCCTAAATCCAAGAAGCAGAAGCTTTTCTCTGGCGTTATCAGTTGCTATAATCACCATAGATGTGGGTCATTAGGGGCCTGCCACGTTTACTACGTTGTTAAAGTGAAACTTAAAAGCAACACGTTCTAACGTGTTGTAAAACTGAATGAAACGTTACCTTTTGAACACAAACAAACAGGTTTAGGCAACAAAACTACAACTTCTTTAGGTTTAGGAAACAAAACTGCAACTTTTTTAGGTTTAGGCATAAGAAAAACTGAGTTAAGTTTAGGGAAAAACATTGTGTTTTGGGTTATAATAACTATGAAGACAAAGACAACTACACATTGTTGGTTTCACATGGGATGCAAACTCTGGTGTCCATGATAAAACCTACTAGTGGGTGTAGTAGGCCCCTATTAACCCACATCTATGGGGCTTATAGCGACTGATAACGGCAATGATTCAAACAAAATAAATTGTGAAAGAACGTAGAACATGATGATATAACTTTGTGATGCCATCCCCATGCTGTATTATGTCTCATAAGTTGTAGCAATTTTTGGATTTATACCATATTACCTTATTACACAGATTTGGTGCTAAATTTAACCATTTTTTAATAAAATAAGAACAGAGCATTTCAAACTTCTACAGATAAAGCTTCATATTTCGCAATCTTTATAACAGCTTCTAAACAGCTTTTTCAATCTAACATCAAAGTATAGGACAGATTGTATTAAAGTAGAAAAAAAGATTGTCTGCCGTGGTAAATGCACCGTCTTAAAGGTGTTATTGATAACATTTTTATCTAGAAGAATAAGTTTAAAAACATAATGCATCCACAGAGCTTTTAGAAAGATGCAGATTAAAAGTATGGGTTTTCCTAAAATATGTATATTATGATTGTCAATTAAAAAATTGACAGGTGCAAAATTAATGTTTTGTTTATCTCTGTGGAAGATATCTGACGTTTCCCACTTTGGGTAAATATCTGGTGGTAAAATGATCAATAATCCCTCCAAAATACCTTGGTACTTGGTAATAAGACACCAAGACCTTGAGGAACACCAGAGAAAAAGCCATGCTGTGATTTGGGATCAAAAACTTTTGACATTTGCCGATTTTTGCAAGAATTGCATTTTTTGGCGATTGGATGGCGAGCACTTGTGTTGTGGAAACTGCTCAGAAACCCCCTTCAATCTAGCTAGGAAAGTCATCCATCCTCTGAATGCTCTAGGTCTCTAGTCTGATCCATCCATCCTCTGAATGCTCTAGGTCTCTAGTCTGATCCATCCATCCTCTGAATGCTCTAGGTCTCTAGTCTGATCCATCCATCCTCTGAATGCTCTAGGTCTCTAGTTTGTGGCTGTAAAGTTTCATGAGGCTGTGATTATCCTAGAGGTCACCACAGGTCATTTCTTACATTTAAAAGAAATGGTCTCACTACAATGAAATGTCTCCTATGGGGACCAACATCATCACACACGAATACAGTTGTGTTCATTAAATATGAAAATAACTGCCAGGTGCAGTTAACTGCACGGTTTTTGCCCCAAACTGCATGTGATTATCATAAAGTGGGCATGTCTGTAAAGGGGAGACTAGTGGGTACCCATAGAACCCATTTTCATTCACATATCTGGAAGTCAGAGGTCAAGGGACCCTTTTGAAAATGGCCATGCCAGTTTTTCTTGCCAAAATTTTGCCTAACTTTGTAGCGATACTTAGCCTCCTTCAGGACAAGCTAGTATGACATGGTTGGTACTGATGGATTCCTCAGGTTTTTTAGTTTCATGTGATGCCAGTATTTCCACTATTAGCCTGCAATACAGTAACCTCTGGAAGACAGAATAGCGGCTGGGCCGGAGTGTTAAGGGGTTAAATCTACTACTTCTAATGTAAAATTACCAGGACACACAAACCATAATATATCAGGTGAAATGTTGCATAATTCCAAATGGGAAATATCATTCAATCACACATTGACCATTCTGTTTCTGTTTCTGTCTTTGGGGACTCTTATCTGCAGCTGCTCCACCGACTCATGTTGACTGTGTAAACTTCAACTTTGTGTGAACTTTATGGGAACTATCAGCAGGACTGGAATGAAATCTGACCACATAGATTTCTTGGCTGACAACTTGACATAAATTATTATCAGCTTTTCTTTAGGACATTGTGTTTTTAATGCTGATGGCACCATTTTGTTGATGTTTATATAATCAATCAATGATATATTATGCTATTATATTTAATATAAATGATTTATGCTTTTGAGGCACTCACTTGAGCATTTCCACTTTATGCCACGTTATACTTCTACCCGGACGCAGATCCCTGTACAATTAGCTACAATAGCTATCTGTCACTGCTCATGCAAATTACCAGTCATTCTTATGCTGTTCACTCCAGGCAAACTGCTGTTGTTGTGGCACGCAACTTAAAACAAATGACCCCCTTGGGTGCTACAACAACACCTCTTCCATCAGCTGTAACTTTGTTGAATCAACTTTGCGTTAACGTCGTATAGACGTGATGAAAATTTCAGATTGTAGCTCAAAGCTCAAATAAAAAGGTTTCACTGAAGGAGTTCCTAAACTCTTGTGTTGCTTGTGTTTCCTCCTGATAAGATTGACATACTGTGTGCGTGCGTGTGCGTGTGTGTGTGCGTGTGTGTGTGTGTGCGTGTGTGTGCATGTGTGTGGAGTTCACACAGCCTGTCTTTTCTTCCCACAGTCCAAACACATTCAGGTCAGGTGTGAGTGAATGTGCGTTAGCCTCAAGGCGACCTCTCCAGAGTCTCTCTGACACGACTGCGTGCTGGAATAAACTCCACGACCCTGAAAATGATTAAGTGGGTAATGAAAGTGAATGCTTGCTTTCTAGTGAATGCTTTCATGATAAGGCTTTTTTTTTTTTTTTTTAATTGACCATACACCAAATGTCATACAGTACAAGGTTACTGCTGTTGATCTACAGTGAATCAGTTAATACAACCGTTGGACCGAAGCAACATGCTCCTTTGTGTGTGTGAGCATGTGTGTGAGTGTGTGAAGACATGTCCAGGCAAGCAGGCGGTGGGAGGTTATGATTTGACACCAATTAACATGATCACACCTCACCTTGTTGTCGGAGCACAAGTCGGCCTCCAGCTGAGGACACGGCTACAGAAATAGAGGAGAAAATGTGTTGCACTGATAGATAGATTAATAGATGGTGAAAGGTGAAGGAATGGAGGAGGGACAAATGAAAAGATTATGTGAGTGTGTGTGTGTGTGTGTGTGTGTGTGTGTGTGTGTGCGTGTGTGCATGTGTGGAGCCCCTCAGGAAGATCATGGGAAAATAAAGCTGGTGAAGACGGTGCTGTCATAGGAGTGGATAGATCAGCCAAGGCGCGCAGCAGTTCGTGAAATATTCATGAAATTCAACGTGTTGATTCGTGTACATAGACATGAATTTAAAAAAAATTCGTGATGTATAGCACAAAATCAGTTTGTATGTAATCCAGGTAATTGTGAACTGGAGAGTATAAAGAGCAGCGAACACCGTGTGGGGAGGAGGATGAGGTGGATGGGTGGGTAAAAAAACAACAACAGGATTTTCGCCCAGGAGACCGGTGTTTGTGTCCCGCGTGAAGCTACGAGTCAAAGTTGATTTATTCGTCACGTAACGTCTGAATTAAGTTACAGCACTTCTGGACTTATTTTAACCCAAACTACGATCTTTTCCTAAAACTAACTAGGTAGTTTTGGTCATGTAACTTCCGTACTTAAGTTACGCCACTTCTGGTGTTATTTAAACCCAAACCACTATCTATCCCTAAACCTAACTAAGAAGTCATGTTGCTGAACATTTGTAGGAAAATGCATGAAAAATACGCTGTTGACAGTCGTGCTGAGCGTCACAAAAAAAAGGGAAACTTGCGTCTATGTACACAAATCAAATAAATTAAATTTTGTGACTATTTCACGAACTGCTGTGAGACTGTGATGGACGGATAGACTGCAACATGTTGTCAGTCAGGGGGTGGTGGTTGATGGTGGGTGGTTGATTGTGGGGAAATAAACGATGGCTGTCCTTCACAATTTCCACAACATCCAGAGTTTTAAAGAGGGTAAAGTTCATAATCTCAGCTGAAATGTACCATCAAAATCGCCCAGTATGTCTTATATTATGTTCATGGATGGAGGCGTGTATTAGCTAAAGCTCTTCCTGTCTCCATTGAGCTATTTTGGAGTTTGATGTCCGTGATAGCTGTCAGTGTCTGGAGCCACTTATCTGACTCCAGGGGATTTTACACCCACTCAGAATCATTGGATAATGGCACATGATGACACTGTTTCTCCGTCGCTTCCCAAGAAATAGACCTTTTGGAGCCACATGTCTCTGGAGTTGTGTAACAAGTGGAGCATATTACTTTGCTTACTATATTTTTTACAGAAAAAAATGCAGATTTGAAACAAGAGAGACAGGATGCAATGAAACATATCTGATACAATCAAATCTATTGTAAACCACTGCATGTATTGTGTGACAAAACAAGAGTTTAGGGTTTTGGAGGACTTTTCTCAGTGGTGGTGGTGCAGCAGCAGGGAATTTGTTAATTCTCCAAGTGTATCGCACAGTGCCATCTACTGGTGGTCTCCTGTATCTGTGGTTTCAGTACCACCTATTCACAGGGTAAATGCCCTGAGGAGCCTGAAAGCCACAGCTTGAATGCAGGCACATTATAATTATAATCAAAAAATAGCTATAAAAATGAAAAAGGACCACAGGGACAGAATCAAACAGGGGGACTGGTTTCAGTATTATGGTCCTGTTGTATTACCCAATGTGGCATGTTTAATTATGTCTATATACAACAAATAGAGTGGGGTCAGTAAGTGCACAATGTTTTCAGTGGTTTCAATTAAGATACATTGTACTTCAGTATTGCACTTCCACAAAGTTTGGGGACTTGCAATAAAAATATTTTTAAAAGAATAGTCAAGGTTAAAGGAGTAGAGGGCAAGATATTCTGACTTTTAGTGAGTAAAATGGTCCAAAAACGCTTCCTAAATTTTCCAAAATGCAGCTTGACGTGATCTTTTCGTTAGACCTAAGGCCCCGTCTACACGTATACAGATATTTTCCAGGTTTATGTCCACAGCCCTTCTGAGTGCTCCAAACCTCTCCTTCAATCACCCAAAAGCACATTCAGTCACCATTCAGCCTCGACATGTTTAACGTGTTTCCTTCTTTGGCCTCCTGTGACTGGAACATTTTTTAAATGTAAAGTAGGAATTAGTCTGAGCAGTGCTAACAAAGCCGGTAGTCCGCCATCTTTGGTATTGTTTCTGGCGCATGCTTATTACAAAAAAGCAACAATAGGCATATGCTAAAAGAGGACTTCATCGTTTCCCAAACGCTCCGTTTTACATGTTCAAACGGCTACAAAGTCACTGGAGTTTTTAGTAATATGCACCTAAGAAGGTGTTTTCAAAAATATCTGTTTTTGTGACTTCAAACTCTCTTTGCATGTGGACGAGATGCCAAATATCTGCTTTTAAAAATATCTGTATACGTGTAAACAGGCCCTAAAGCCTGATCCGCACCAGGAACATCAGGAGCATGTGGCGGCTGCGTTACCTGTTGTTTTTTTATTTCGCCGTCCGTGTTAACAGGTTAGAGCAGCCACACTGCCCGCGTGAGACGAGTGTTTCACAGCAACAATAGACAGTGAAGGGGATCTACTGACTGTATATTAACATCATACCAGCAATATTACTAGTTTCAATGTATATCTGTAGAAAATGTTACGGAGATGAAAAAAAGTAAAGACTTATTTTTAAATCAACACTTCCTGCTTTCATTTCAAAATAAAAGCCCTCAAGTATTTTTTTCTGTGGACAGAATTCCTTCATTTGTTAACATAAGGCTTTTATTCTGAAATATATGCCAGACAGTGTTCTAGAACATGCAGTGACTTGGAGAGCTCCATGCATGAATATAGTACGGGATTTTAACTGTGGATTATTACTATTATTTACTAATTACCACACGTTTCTTAACCTTTCTCAGTCTAAAATAAATATAAATGATATTTATAATGATATGAAATGGCCATTAAAAGGCAAGCTCTATGTAGAAAGAAAGGGCTGACAGCAGCAGCTGCAGCAGCAGAAACACAGCTGGTGTGAACACCCGACGCATGAATCACGCAGCGACCACAGCCACGCAGCCGCCACGCACTCCTGATGTTCCCTGTGTGTACCGGGCGTAAGACTGTGAGGGCCTTTCTCAAACTGGACCCTTCCCAATTCCTACTCACGCACAGTTGAATGAAGCACCATGCTTTAAGGTGTAGGGTTTGAATACAACGGCAAGCTTCGGGACGAACTTCCCTCTCTCTAACGGAAACTGTCGCAACGTTTCGTAACCGTGGTTTTGTATCAAGCGGAGGGGCCGTGCAAATGTTCACAACGTTAAGAATAAAAATAATTTGCAATATAGAGAGGAAATAACAACTAAAAATAAAACTTCCATCCATCCATCCATTTTGTTCCGCTTATCCGGGGCCGGGTTGCGGGGGCAGCAGGCTAAGCAGGGAAAAATAAAACCTGCTCCCATGTTTCTTTGGTGGCATTTCTTTCTTTTTTTGCAAATATTTTCTCGTTTTTAACTAATATTTATGAGCTGCTTGGTTTTTGCAACAGTCCCTGTAGTTATACAACAATTTATAGTCAAATGAACATATCAAATGTTTTCTAGATTGCACATTTGATCCTAGATACACAGTGTAACCTTGTTAACGTCTGTATAATAGGGGTGTAACGATACGTTTTTACAATGATACGATACGATACAATACGATTTCAATGGTTCCGATACGATTCAAGGATGATATCTGGCTCATCTAGATACGATACAGTACGGTACGGTACGGTGCGATGCGATGCGATGCGATACCTTACGATTCAATGATTTGAAATCAATACAGCAACTTTTTTTGCCAAAAATTCAGTCAGTGTTATGGTGAAATAAATATCTGATACTTGACAGTGCAGGTCAGGATTCCTCAAAGTGTTTCTTGTAAGGGAATCAGGGATAAATGAATTATAGATATAAACAAGTAAACAACGATTAATGGCAAATACATACACCTTTAATTTGAAAATATTAAAAAGTGCATCTGCAGGACCTGCTGATTCATTTCTCAAGATACAAGGCAGTGCAATTTTCAATACAAAATATAATAAACCAACTTCTATTCAAGTTAAATGAACAGTGATTTAACCTGTTGCTTCTGTTCTCATTTTCAATATAACGGTAGATCAATTTGCCTCGTGGACCGTCTGCTCTCCTGCTGGATACGTGAGGCTGATGCTGTGTGCACATAGATATCATGACAGGGAAAGGAAAGTCATTTTCTCTGAATGAAAAAACGACAGCGCACGGGGGAAGCTCCTGTGGGTGAGGCCGATCAAGTGGATTGATAAGCGCCTGAAAATCTCCTCTACACCGCAGCGCCAGCAGCTCGGGCTGGTGCCCGTCTCCCTCCAGCTGTTACCGGGTGAGAGAGCGAGGAGTCCAGTGCACCGTTTGTCTGCATGCACACCATGGATGCGTGCTCGTGCTGCACGGGGCGGAGCTGGCAAGCTGGCGCATGTCTGGAGAGTGAACCGGAGTGACGTTTAACATTTCTTTACTAAAAAAAGTGCTAAAAAACACTTTCATATGACATTTGTCGTCCTTAAATACAAGGTGCAAATCCTTAATATCCATACAATCAATTTTCGATATACGTGAAGGACAACTTGCCGAGATCGATGTAGTTGGATCGTATGGATATATAAATCGATACATCGATGTAGTAGATGAATCGTTACACCCCTACTGTATAACAATATTAAATGTCTATCTCAGTTTGAGCAGTATACATCTGTACGAGTAGGTGCACAGAACTTTAATTTGTACTGAGCATGTTCCACAATAACACAAAACGCTGTTGCACGTGGCCAGTAAGACGGCGTCGATGCAGACTCGTTGTCCGAATTCCTTAATTTGTTAACACAAGGCTTTTAGTTTGAAATATGAGCAGCCAGTGCTGTGGAACATGCAGTGGCTTAGAGAGCTCTATGAATTGATAAAGCATGGGGTTTAAATCAACACTTCCTGCTTTCATTTAGAAATAAAAGCCCTCAAGCGTTTTTTCTAAGCACAGAATTCCTTAATTTGTTAACACGAGGCTTTTATATTGAATATAGTACGGAGTTTTAATTGTCGATTATTACTATTATTTAAAATTTACCACACGTTTCTTAACCTTTCTCTGTCTAAAATAAATATAAATGATATTTATAATGACATGAAATGGCCACTAAAAGGCAAACTCTATGTAGAAAGAAAGGGCTGACAGCAGCAGCTGCAGCAGTAGAAATGCATCAGACACGCAGCTGGACACATGAATCATGCAGCTACCATGCGCTCCTGACGCTCCCTGTGTGTCCCGGGCGTAAGATTTTGTATTATTTAATGCTGATATATTTTTGGTTTTCTGTGCTGTCGCTTGTGCTAATGGCACTTTTTTTGTGAGTTGATCCTCCATTTACATGTGTCATTGATGGACAATATTATCCACCAGTACCACTGTTAACCAGAGCCCGAGAGGCCCCGGTACCAGTATCATTATACTACATGTATAGTATTATAGATAATAAAAGTGATGAATTATAGCCAACATATCCATTACTACAGCCGCATACAGCTAGCAGGAAGCTGGCAGAACCCGATATGTCATATGAGCGTGCAGGGCGGTGCAGTCCCGTGGGTCTGATGACCGTTCACGATGCCGAGGAAAATAACTCTGGATTCAGCTGTTAGTTCATTTTACTACTTTTAGGACATAATGACTTAAATGAAGGATATTTAAGTGTCCCAACTGGGAAGTTGATTTACCCTCAAAAAAATAATAATACAGATTTACAGACGTCTCTTCATACATCCAGGGCCACAGACTCATTGGCGTTCTCAGTCTAAAATGGCGGCAGGTTCAGAGTTTCATCTCTTTGCTTCTATACTCAGTCTTGTGCTGAGTAATACAGTATGTATTCATCTTGTGCACTGTATATTTAATTCTGCATTCTGCATCTGTGGGAAATTGGTCCTTTAGTGGTCTTCACTGTACATTATTTTAGGTAGTATATACACATTTAAAAGATAATTATTGATATGTTTTCTTTATTGGACAGCAACAATTGAGATACAGACAGGAAATATTGGACAGGGGAGAGACCCGGGGAAGACCCACAACAAAAGGTCGGACGCATCAGTTATATGGTACATCTAAATATATTTGGGAAAATGTGCTTATTGGCTTTCTTGATGAGAGCTGGTACCTTTCATCATATAAGGGTATGTATCAGATTTCTTCTCATATAACTCATCTTTACCCTCAAAAATCTGCACAGTACTACAACATTTTGCAGAGTCTCTAAATTCGAAATGATTTCTTATCAACTTCTAGTGTAACCGAGTGTTTTAGTCAGTGCACAGGCGAGCCGAACATGCAAAAAGGTGAAATTTCTCTACTGGCAGGCATAAAATTCAGTACACACATTTTTCAATCATGAATATGTACTGAATGAACGCTTACTTGGAATTAAATGGAGCTTTTGTTTGAACATATAACGAGGAGGAGCCTATAATTAGGGTGATGATATTATAATTTATTTATTTATTATTTATTCACTCATTTGGCAGATGCTTTTGTACAAAGCATTGTACTTTTGCGACACACAAATAAGGTACAATCCAAGTTACAGTAGATCAAGGAGAAGCCTTCGAGAATAAGTGGACACTCGGTTCCACCTGACACAACGTTGTATGTGCATCATGTTAGTGCGTAGCAAATGACTTTTTGAGTGAGAGCATATATCTGGTCAGTACTCTTGGAAGAATTATTAGGGGGTTATTAACTAATAAAATAAAGCAGTACCAATAAAAAACATATTTTCTCACTGACCTTTAGTTGTATCCCTGTTTCTGAAAAAATATTAGATAATGAAATTAATAAATAAATAAATATATATATATATATATATATATATATATATATATATACATATATATATAT
>CAKAOI010009172.1:546-13170 GCA_916701655.1 Sebastiscus albofasciatus | reverse complement strand
CCCCCTAGCAACGGTCTGCTATACGTAGCAACGGTCTGCTATACGTAGCAACGGTCTGTTATACGTAGCAACGGTCTGCTGTACGTAGCAACGGTCTGCTATACGTAGCAACGGTCTGCTGTACGTAGCAACGGTCTGCTGTACGTAGCAACGGTCTATTATATGTAGCAACGGTCTGCTGTACGTAGCAACGGTCTGTTGAACGTAGCAACGGTCTATTATACGTAGCAACGGTCTATTATACGTAGCAATGGTCTATTATACGTAGCAATGGTCTATTATACGTAGCAACGGTCTATTATACGTAGCAACGGTCTGTTGAACGTAGCAACGGTCTGTCATACGTAGCAACGGTCTGTCATACGTAGCAACGGTCTGTTATACGTAGCAACGGTTTGTTATACATAAAGAAATAACAGACTGTAGATTGACCAATCAGAATTGAGTATTCAACAAAGCCATCTAATATTTTATAATAATACATCATCATTTAGTATTTGATTATATTTTGCATTAATAATCTGCAAAGTAACCAAGTTTTCAAATAAATGTAGTGAAGTACAAAATTATTTATTTTCTCCAGAAAATATTCACATTAAAGAAGCTGCAATCAGAGAATTTATACTTTTTTTTCTTAAAACAATTAATTGATTATCAAAATAGTTTGCGATCAATTTGATAGTTGACAACTAATCTATTAATCATTGCAGTTGCTGTTGTAAACATTACTGTTGCTGCTTCTAGAAACAAGATTTAGCCAAATTATATTTAAAGTATTCAATTCTAATCCTGTTCTGAATTCAAAGATAACACAAGTATAGCTAATATGCACATTTCAATATTTGTTTATTTATCACAAGTCATATCGTCATCGAAACATTTAACAACGTTATTGCACATCGCAGATTTTCCTCATATCGTGCAGGCCTAATATGTGATATGAATTGTATTATGTTGTGGAATAAAAAATACAATATTGCCTCTGAGATGTTGTGGGGTAGAAGTATAAAGTAGCATGAACACCAGTGAAAATCAGGGATCATGATGTTAAACATCAGTGAATAATAACTATTGACAACTGAGGGGCGGCAAACATTATTGAAGTTCCAGCTACTCCTGTAAAGGCCTTTGCACACCAAGTCTGTATTTTTTTTCCGAAATTGTTGCACGTTTAAAAATAAATACGACCTAACGTTGTGTCGTCACGTTAACACACCGACTCCAAAACCTTCGTCTGCTATTAAAGTTGAACAGGTTTGATTTTCTGCGTTTTTTTTTTTTTTGCATCCATCAAAAGGCAAAAGAGGGTTATTTGACCAATCAGAGCCACCGTCCGTGCAACTGTCATCATCCAAAATTATAAACATTCACTTCGTCTCCCAGCACAAGGCTCTCTACGATAAAGAAATAAAAGAATACAGAGATATGAAATTTAAAGATGGAAGGTGATTGCAGAACAGCTTGTCAGAGATGATCACAAAACTAAGGATGTATAAAGATCAGACAGCAGTGATTGAGCTCCAGGCAGCTAAACGATAGCTTCTTGCTAATGTCATTCATTCATTAGCCCCGTTTGGTACTAGCGCTGTCCATCGCATTGAACTACTGAACTTCCTGGCAATGATGCAAAAAAAAAAAATCCAAATCTAATATCACCATTTCATGCTTGAATTAACATAAACTCCTGGTTTTCCTCAATGTGTGTTTCTGTGTTTCCTGCAGACATCCAGCAGCTGTTGGTTGTAAAAGAAGAGCAGGAGGAGTGGAGCTCCAGTCTGGACCAGGAGGACCCAGAGCCCCCACACATTAAAGAGGAACAGGAGGAACTCTGCACCAGTCAGGAGGGAGAGCAGCTTCAAGGGCTGGAGGAGGCTGATATCACCAAGTTCCCATTCACTCATGTCTCTGTGAAGAGTGAAGATGATGATGAAGAAGAACCACAGTCCTCACAGTTTCATCAAAGACAAACTGAACAGATGGAAACAGAAGCTGATGGAGAGGACTGTGGAGGACCAGAACCAGCCAGGAACTCAGATCCAGATAGACATTTACAACCAGATAAAGTCCCTGTCAGTGATTTGAGATGTAGATTCAGCTGCTCTGAGTGTGGTAAAAGATTTGGCACCAAGGGAACTCTGAAGGAACACATGAGAACTCATACAGGAGAGAAACCTTTCAGTTGCTCAGTTTGTAAGAAATCTTTTACACAGAGAGGAAGTTTAGGGAAACACATGAGAATCCACACAGGAGAGAAATTATTCAGGTGCTCAATTTGTAAGAAAGCTTTTACAGGGAGTGGAAATTTACAGGAACACAAGAGAACTCACACAGTAGAGAAACCATTCAGCTGCTCAGCTTGTGGTAAAGCTTTCATTAAAAGTGGAGATCTGAAGAAACACATGAGAACTCATACAGTAGAAAAATCTTTCAGCTGCTCAGTTTGTAAGGAATCTTTTACACAGAGTGGAGATTTAAGGAGACACAAGAGAACTCATACAGTAGAGAAACCATTCAGCTGCTCAGCGTGTGGTAAAGCTTTCAGTGAAAGTGGAAATCTGAAGGGACACATTAAAACTACAGGAGAGAAAAGCTGCAGCGTTTGTGACCAAAGATTCTCTTGGCTTGGAGGTAAAGGGAATTCAAATAATATAATATTGATATGATATTTAACCACTGATCCAACCTTGATTCAGCTTTTTCTGCACCCAGATCACATAAGACCAAAACGTAATTTAGACACCTAAAAGAAAGGCTCACCCAAAAAAATCAATATCACTTTAGGTGTTCGCTGTATTTAGAATATTTTCATTGCTTTACCTTGACAGACAGCCCTTCTGACGGGGAACTGAAGTCGTTTTATCCATCTGTGCTTTTGCCATAGCCATCAGACTCAATTGACTAAAACAGTAATTTTACCTCGCAGAACATATGGGCTGCTGGTCTACCGCTGCCTCAGTCGTTTAGTTGGTTTGTTATTTTGTGACTTTGGCGAATCCGTACTAAATTAAGTCACACAATAATACTCATCTGTTGATACAAAACATAATTAAAAAGCAACTTAGCCTACAGGGACTGGTAGAGGGGGGCGAAATGTCCATGCGGGTTTGGGACTCGCATGGCGAGTAGATGATTTATGCATACAAGCAGATTCGGATGACGTCAGAGCCGATCGGCGTATCACTAGTCCGCACATATATCTTGCGCAAGATGCAATCCTGTTTTGTTCATTCCCAGAGTACTTTTTTCTGTTGAAAAGACATTCAAAAGTGAAAGTTTTTCTTCACTGAACAGAATTTAAACGTCTTTGCATCGGTGAACATATTCGTTTTTAAACATCTCTTCTACGGAAAAAATGCTCACTGGGCTATCTCTATTACACAGTATCATACTCTACATTGTTTGTATGTTACTTTATACCAAACAGCAGTGTTTTGACCCTTTTCTTGTTTGCACATCACACGTTGTTGTATTCACTCCCTCCCCATCCACACTTTATGTAGTAGTAATGTGTCTGTATTTCACTGGCCCCTGTAGACTTCCAGCAGCTGTTGATGAGTCAAGAAGAGGTTCCACCTGAGCGGCAGGAGTGGAGTTCCAGTCTGGTCCAAGAGGACCCAGAGCCCCCACACATTAAAGAGGAACAGGAGGAGCTCTGGATCAGTCAGGAGGGAGAGCAGCTTCAAGGGCTGGAGGAGGCTGATATCATCAAGTTCCCATTCTCTCCTGTCTCTGTGAAGAGTGAAGATGATGATGAAGAGAAACCTCAGTCCTCACAGCTTCATCAAAGACAAACTGAACAGATGGAAACAGAAGCTGATGGAGAGGACTGTGGAGGACCAGAACCAGCCAGGAACTCTGATCCCGATAGACATCCAGAACCTGATACTGATGACAAGACTGATTCGTCTTCTGAACTTGATGACAGTGTTGACATTGAGTTTTGGAAAAACACCAGGAAGCATCAGCCAGGGTTCACTTACCAGAGGAATAAAAAAGTCTCTGTAAATGATGGATATAATACTGGTGATAAACCATTCAGCTGCTCTGATGACAAGGTTAAAACTGAACCCAAGACTGATGACTGTGTTGATGCCAGAGATTTTAGCAAACAGATCAGGCAACCTCAATCAGGTCCAAACCATCTGAACACTGAGGAAGTCAGTGATACAAGATGTAACATTGACAAGAAACCATTCAGCTCCTCTGAAGACGGTCACACTCTGCTGACACACAAGCAATCTCCCACAGGAGAGAAACCATTTGGTTGTTCAGTTTGTGGTCAAACATTTGACAAGCATGAAAGCTTAAGTTCTCACATGACATGTCACAACGGAGAGAAACCTTTCTGCTGTTCAGTGTGTAACGCAGGTTTCAGCGACAGCGAGGCTTTAGTTCAACACATGAGGATCCACACGAGACAAACACAGTTTATTTGCCGAATTTGTGGTGAAGAATTTGCATGGAGAAGATATCTGACAAAACACATGGAAGTCCACAAAATCTACAGATGCAACGTTTGTGACCAAAGTTTTGCTTGGTATTATCAGTTGAAATACCATAAATGTGTTGGTCGTCAGCCCTCACAGCTCCATCAAACTCAAACTGAGGAGAACAGAGAGGCAGAGCCTCCAGCCAGCAGCTCAACTGAACAGATGAAAACAGAACCTGATGGAGAGGACTGTGGAGGACCAGAACCAGCCAGGAACTCAGATCCAGATACTGTTGACAAGACTGGAGATTGTTCTGAACCTGAGACTGATGATAGTGAGGATTGGAAGGAGCCCAGAGAACCTCAATCGGGTTTAAACTCTCTGAATAATGATGAAGTTCCGGTCAGTGATGAGAGATGTAACGCTGGTGAGAAACCATTCAGCTGCTGTTTTTGCGGGAAAAGATTCTTCCAAAAGGAAAATCTGAAAAAACACATAAGAATCCACACAGGAGAGAAACCCTTCAGCTGTTCAGTTTGTGGGAAACAATTCGGTGTCAATGGAAATCTGAAGAGACACATGAGAACCCACACAGGAGAGAAACCTTTCAGCTGCTCAGTCTGTAAGAGATCTTTTGCAGAGAGAACATATTTAAAGAAACATATGAGAATTCACAGAGGAGAAACCATTGAACTGCTCAGTGTGTGACCAACACACTCTTCTCATGTGATCTTGCGAGTCCAGCTGCCTCACAAGGTAACATGATATGAGCAGACATGGAGGAGGAGATTGAAGTTGTCAATACAGAGACGGAGGAGGCATCCCAACCAACTCGAGATGAGCAAGAACTACCATGTTACATGACTACCAGACATCTGCACACTGTAGTTTATTTATTTTTTTCAGCTTTTTGAACTGAAAGATGAGTAAATCTTGCTGGAAAAATCAAGTCTTTTTTTCTTTTGGTATTCTCTGACATAGAAATGTGTGGGATTTTTATATCACTGACTGACGTCAGGCTGGTATTTATTCACACCTGTTAACCTTAAAACCTCTAACAGTTGAAGTTGTTGTTCTCAGGAGCCTTAAAGCTTCCATTTTGAAAGAATTTTGAGTTTTACTGAACCAGCGCTACTTCTTAGTTTTCTTTGGAAATTTAACCGTTTATGTTGTAACATTTAATGCATATTGTTTACTGCTTATAATATCATGTTACCCAGCTGTTTTGTGTCGATTTGACTGTTAAAATATATGTTTTCATTTAACTTTTTAGGAACAATTTGTATTATGGCAGGCCGCCATGTGTCATGTGACCAACGTAGAACTGCAGAGATTCTGGCGTTCATTCTCTTATGTTAATTCTGTTATTTAGCATGTTTAGGAGCAGAGGTGTAGAAAAAGACCAGAAGGCATTTAATGGGTTATATATTGTCTGCTGGTTTGTGTTTTCCTTTGTTAAATGATATAATTTTTGTTGTCTCTGTTTAATCAACCCTGTGCACCTTTTCACTTTGCCCACCAGGTGTCACTGTTTTTCCTCTTATATATCATTTTTCATGGTTTTGAGTAGATTAGTTTTTATACTTCATGTTAGACGTTTTCCTGTCCATTTAAATAGCTCTTCACTAGTAATGTACTACACAGTAATGTAATACACTAAGCTAGTACATACTGTAATGTCAAAATAATGTATCTATGTATTTTAAGATAAAGAATGAAATCTACACAGAGTTGTTTTGCATTACTGAGGGATGAGATTCAGAAAAACACCTGGGCCTTGTACTACGGTAGGTAACTTCAGGTTTAACTCTGGTTTTTCAGTCATATGACGGTGGTTCACTTCTTACCGGGTAGATCGCCGTGGTAACTGATACTGAACACCTGAAGGTCCTGAAACAACAAGCCAAGGGTTGGCTGACGGACAGTTTGGGGTCGTTGGTGAGTGTGTCAGAGTTTTTCGGCCCATTCAGTACGTTGAATCGGCGGCGGTGCTCGTCAGTGAGAGAAATCATTCTGATTGGCTGTTCAATCAGTGCACAAGAAGAGAAACTGAAGTGAGGAAAGCAAGCCAACAAGTAAAGTTTTATGTGTGTCGTCTTTCTAATGACGTATTTTCACAGTCTGATACTTCAACAGTTTTACAACAAACTGAGACTTTCTGGACTTCAAAAAATATCTTTTAAATGTACAAACATCATCTGTGTTATTCATGGAGCAATACATATTTATCTCTCTCCGTTGACTACCATTCATATTTTTTCTGAATAGGTAGTACCTCCAAGTACCTCTAAATGTACTTAATTATACTACAGTAAATGTTCTTAGTTACTTATCACCGCTGATCTGATCTTATTAAAGGATAGTGGGTACTGTCGGCTTTTAAACCGCTCTTTTATTGTGAAGGCCAGAGGAGTGTAGCGGAAGTAGTGTTTGTGTTTCCGGGTTGTGCTTTAGTTAGCATGTGTGTCTGTGTTAGCATGTGAGCTAACTGTTAACTGCGGCTCTTGAACATCTGATTGGACATTTGGAGCTCAACAATATCCGGACATGAAAAGGAGATGGATCAACGAAAGCTGCTGGATGTGGCTTTAAAGGCCGACATGGAGCTGCGGAGAGAAGCAGGTTGGTTTTCTTTCTCCTGCTGGAAACATCTTTACTGACAATGTTGATGCTAAGCTAACGTTAGCTACACCACTCACACACGCAGCTAATAGCTAGCAGCTAACTAGTTTTCCTGTGTGTTGACTCTGGATTATTGTGTTTATGAGGCTTTTTGGAGACGATTCATATTATTGGTGATTTAATAAATGAATACATTTGCTCAACTACTGAACTCAAGTACACATTCAAGGTACTTGTACTTTACTTTATACTTCTCTACACCTCAGAGACAAACTGAGGTGGAAGAAGTACTCAGACCTTTTACTTCAGTAAGAGTACTAATACCACAGAGTAAAAATATACACGACGTAGTAAAAGTAAGTTTCTCTAAATTGTACTTAGGTACAGTACTTGAGTGACAGATTACATGTTTTCATCCCCTTCCTGTCCAGTAAAACCAGGTATGTCCAAACATTGCTGTCAATTATATTAGCTTACAGGATATAAAGGAGTTAAAATGCAACATACACATTAATGCAGCAGTAATATTAATACAACATATTTTCATTCACATATCTGGAGGTCAGAGGTCAAGGGACCCCTTTGAAAATGGACATGACAGTTTTTCCTCACCAAAATTTAGTTTGGAGTTTAATTTAACCTCCTTCATTACAAGCTAGTATGACATGGTTGGTACCAATGGATTTATTAGGTTTTCTAGTTTCATATGATACCAGTATTTTCACTCTAGCTTTAAAACTGAGCCGCTACAACCTAAAAATCACATGTTGTGTTAATGCGTTTAAGAAATGTGGCGTTAAATCTAATTTGGGTTAACACGTTATTATCGCGTTAACTTTGACAGTCGTAGTTTTTTAAAGATGTTTTTTTTAAATAAAATGTGTTATGCAAGTAGCATACTCCTTTGAGGAATAACTCAGTTCGTAGGTTGTGAGCTTAACGGTAGCGAGGATTGGTGTTTGTGGTCAAGAGAGAGATGGTGAGATGAAGTCAGTCGGTACTAGCTGTGAGTGTAGTAGTGCAGTGTGTTTATGTCTTAACCATACTCTCTAACCGGAGTAATATCTGAAGTGTTACTCAGCCAGACCAATGAATATCCAGGAGGTAACTTTCCCTCCGTTACAGGCCGTCCTTGGAGCCGGATCCAGTAACTACTGAAGATAATGGAGCCCCAGGATACCGATGTCAGAGCCGATCCACAAGTGGTACGCCGGAGACCTCCCAGGGAGGTTAGACCTCCACCACACCTGTCTGATTATGCTGTTGACTACCTCCCCATGGCCGAGCCGCGACAAACACACCTCCCCCAGGAAGATGGTAAGTCACAACTACTTGATTTGGGATTTATAAAATGAAATGGTTTTATGAATCAGAATATTTTTTGGTGTAGGTACATTTCCTCATAGCGCTGGATCAAACCTGAGTAACGGCAGCAACACACAGTTTGTTGATCCGGCGGGGAGTCGGAGCTTAAATAACTAAAGGTCTATCTCCCGGGCTGCCGTTTGTTCTCTTTACGGCGAAGTAGTCTCCAGCGGCGGGGAGTGAAGTTGAGGGACTGCAGGCTGGTCCAGCTCGCTAATTCTTGTCTCATTCGTGGTCTGATCAACAGTAAATTCTTAAAATTCAGCCTCATAATGCTATTTTCCAAGCTACTGTAGCTGTCATATTGACACTTTGGATTTAGGATTTAATCAATAAACAAACTATGATAACGTAGCCTACACGGACCGGAGTTCTTTGAATCTGCACTCGATTGCTCTTCCTTGACGACTGGATGTGTGTCTCAGTAAAATGAAACTGAATTACTAAGAAGAAGAAGAAGAAACTAAAAACTGGGTGAGGATCAAATACAGCACCAGCTCCGGTTCCTTCCCCGCCAGAGAGTCACATTCAACGTGCCAAGAGCCAGTCAGCGATGTCAGTGGTCGGTATACCTAGGACCTAGGTCCCTGCCTTTGCCTGCCGCCCGGCTCCCTGCAAGTGTTGGGCCCACAGGGTGGCAGCTCCATGTAGATTTTTCGGGCTGTTCCCAGCAATGCTGCCCTCCCAGGTCTGGCTCCAAAAGAGTGATACTACTACTAATAATAATATTACTAGCACTGATACTACTACTGGTACTAATACTAATACTAATACTACCACTGCTTCTACTACTGATAATACTGCCACTACTACTGATACTACTATTATGACTACTACTACTACTACATCATGATAAATGAATTTACTTCCTGACAATTATGCAAAAAAAAAATCATACAATTGTAATATCACCATTTCAAGCTTCAGCTCCTGGTTTTCCTCAATTTGTATTTCAGTGCTTCCCGCAGACGTCCAGCAGCTGTTGGTGGTTAAAGAAGAGGTTCCCCCTGAGCAGCAGGAGTGGAGCTCCAGTCTGGTCCAGGAGGACCCAGAGTCCCCACACATTAAAGAGGAACAGGAGGAACTCTGGACCAGTCAGGAGGGAGAGCAGCTTCAAGGGCTGGAGGAGGCTGATATCATCAAGTTCACATTCACTCCTGTTCCTGTGAAGAGTGAAGATGATGAAGAGAAACCTCAGTCCTTACAGCTTCATCAAAGACAAACTGAACAGATGGAAACAGAAGCTGATGGAGAGGACTGTGGAATACCAGAACCAGCCAGGAACTCAGATCCAGATAGACATTCAGATCCAGATACTGATGATGAGACTGAAGAATCTTCTGAACCTGAGACTGATAACAGTGATGATTGGAAGGAGAGCAGAGAACCTCAGTCAGGTTTAAACTCTCTGAATAATGATGAACTTCCTGTCGGTGATTCCAGATGTAGTGCTGGTGAGAAATCATTTAGCTGCTCTGTGTGTGGGAAAATGTTTTGCTTCAAGCACCATCTGAAGAGACATATGCAATCTCATACAGGAGAGAAACCTCTCAGCTGCTCAGTCTGTAAGAAATATTTTACACAGAGTGGATATTTACAGAAACACATGAGAATCCACACAGGAGCGAAACCTTTCAGCTGCTCAGTTTGCAAGAAATATTTTACGCAGAGAATAAATTTACAGAGACACATGAGAATCCATACAGGAGAGAAACCTTTCAGCTGCTCAGTTTGCAAGAAATCTTTCACACAGAGTGGAAATTTACAGACTCACATGGGAATCCACACAAGAGAGACACCATTCACCTGCTCTGGGTGTGGGAAAAGATTTGGCAACAAGGCAAATCTGAAGATACATATGAGAACTCACACAGGAGAATTTAGTTGCATAGTTTGTGGTAAACAATTCTCGCGCAAGAACTACTTAGTTTCTCACATGAACATCCATTCAGGAGAGAATGAACGATTGAGCTGCAGTGTTTGTGACAAAACATGGTACAACAGCCTCAAAACACATAAATGTGTTGGTCGTCACTCCTCACAGCTTCATCAGAGTCAAACTGAACAGATGAAAACAGAAGCTGATGGAGAGTACTCTGGAGGACCAGACTCTTTGAATATTAATGAAGTCCCAGTCAATGATGAGAGATGTAATTCTTTTGAGAATCCATTAAGCTGCTCTGAGTGTGGGAAAATATTTGGTTTCAAGGGACATCTGAAGAGACACATGAGATCTCATACAGGAGAGAAACCTTTCAGCTGCTCTGTTTGTATGAAATCTTTTGCAGAGAGTTGTAGTTTACAGAAACACATGAAAATCCACACAGGAGAGAAACCTTTCAGTTGCTCAGTTTGTAAGAAATATTTCACGCAGAGTGGAAGTGTACAGAGACACATGAGAACTCATACAGGAGAGAAACCTTTCAGCTGCTCAGTTTGTACGAAATCTTTTGCAGAGAGTGGATCCCTAAAGAAACATATGAGAATCCACAGAGGAGAAACCATTGAACTGCCCAGTGTGTGACCTACAACAACATCTTATATGAGCAACAGTATGGATTTATATGGTCATTATATGATCCATCCATCCACTATCCATGAACATTACCTGCATGTCTTTGGACTGTGGGAGGAAACTGGAGAACCCGGAGAATACCCTCGCTGACACGGGCAGAACATGCAAACTCCACACAGAAGGGACCCAAGCTGGGTTTGAACCTGCGACCCTCTGGCTGTGTTGTGACGGTCTTTTTTTTCTTTTGGCATTCTCTAAAATAGAAATGTGTGTGATTTTATATAAGCTTTCATCTCAGGAGCCTTAAAGCTTGCATTTTTAAAGAATTTTAGTTTTACTGAACCAGCGCTACTTTGTAGTTTTCTTTGGCAAATTTAACGGTTTATGTTGTAACATTTAATGCATATTGTTTACTGCTTATAATATCACGTTACCCAGCTGTTTTGTGTCATTTTGACTGTTAAAATATGTTTTGTAGATGTTTTGATTTGACTTTTTAAGGACCATTTGTATTATGGCAGGCCGCCCTGTGTCACGTGACCAACGTAGAGCTGCAGAGATTCTGGCGTTCATTCTCTTATGTTAATTCTGTTATTTAGCATGTTTAGGAGCAGAGGTGTAGAAAAATACCAAAAGGCATTTAATGGGTTATATATTGTCTGCAGGTTTGTGTTTTCCTTTGTTAAATGTTATAATTTTTGTTGTCTCTGTTCAGTCAACCCTGTGCACCTTTTCACTTTGCCCACCAGGTATCACTGTTGTTCCTCTTATATATAATTTTTCAGTGTTTTGAGTAGATTCGTTTTTATACTTTATGTTAAACGTTTTCCTGTCCATTTTAATAGCTCTCGACTAGTAAAGTACTACACAGTAATGTAATACACTAAGCTAGTACATACTGTAATGTCAAAATAATGTATCCATGTATTTTAAGATAAAGAATGAAATCTATGCTGTTTTTTAAACCTGTTTTTCTTCAGGTTTAACTCTGGTTTTTCAGTCATATGATGGTGGTTCACTTCTTACCGGGTAGATCTCCATGGTAACTAATGCTGAACACCTGAAGGTCCTGAGACACCAAACCGGCGGTCGGCTGTTGGGCAGTTCGGAGTCGTCGGTGAACGTCTGTCTAGCTTTTCCGGTGTGTCTCTCACCGACAGCTCTTGTCTGACCGTGTGTGAGGTTTTTCAGCCCATTCAATACGTTGAATCGTCGGCGGTGCTCGTCGGTGAGAGAAATCATTCTAACTGGCTGTTCAATCAGTGCAAAAGAAGAGAAACCGAAGTGAGGAAGGCAAGCCAACAAGTAGTTTTGTGTGTGTCGTCTTTCTAATGTCGTATTTTCACAGTCTGATACTTCAACAGTTTTACTACAAACTGAGACTTTTTTTCTGACATTTTTTAAAAAAAACTTTTTTCAGACAATTTTTAAAAAAAAACTTTTTTCAGACAATTTTTTTTAAAAACTTTTTTTCAGACATTTCTTTTTTGGGATTTTTTTTTTTTTAAATTCCGACATTTTTTTGGACATTTTTTTTAAATTCCAACATTTTTTTGGACATTTTTTTAAATTCCGACATTTTTTTGGACATTTTTTTTAAATTCCAACATTTTTTTGGACATTTTTTTAAATTCCGACATTTTTTTGGACAATTTTAAAAAAAAAATCTTAAGACATTTTTCAGACACTTTT
>CAKAOI010009115.1:38846-58979 GCA_916701655.1 Sebastiscus albofasciatus | reverse complement strand
AACATTTTAACTGACCTACTTTTTACTTTAGAGTTTTAGGACTTGAGTTTTTACACAATGAGTTTTACATTTTGTTGAGTAAAATGTATTTAAAGTACAATATTCTACTACACTTTCCACCTCTGCGCACATGTACACACACACACACACGCGCGCATGCAGCATCCCATAAGACACTGCTATTCTTTGTTACTCAAACATTTGATTTAACCAGAAATGAGAGCACGGGCCCTTGAAAGCATGGTGTCAGCACATATATCATATAGAAGGTACGCACAAAGCTAAAAATTGTGGAAAGCTAAAGGGCATGTCTCTCTGGTTGTTTCTCAGTGCTGAGCTTGTGTGTAGAGGAGGAACACACACATAAAGACAGGAGCGCAGAGGAAGTGTGAAGATTCCAACACGATTTCTAGCCACTGAAAGCCACAAATTTAGTTATTCAGCTATTTCCTGATGCAGATTCCAGTTTGAGACACTCTGTAGGGAGAAATGCACTGACACAGACACACAAGCAGCACACAAAAGCAAAGGCGCCACAAATGACATCAAAGCCTTTGAGTGGCACAACACTCAAGGGGTTGCGTAGTTGCGTGCAGATGCATTAATAACGGATGTGTGTGTGCGTGCTGGCTGGTGTGTGTGTGTGTGTTGCTCACACGTCCCGAGACGACTCTCGAGATCTTAAGAGAGCTGCCCTCTGTGTGTGTCTGACAGCCAAGTGACACTGGTGTTAGCATACCAAAGCCTTGTGTTTCCCAGACTCCATTAAGATGTGGCTACTCCAGCTGGGCTCTGTAGCTCTGCCAAGCGTCTCACACACACTGCAACTACTGTTACACAGCAGGACAGAAAGCAGGGGCATTTTCACTGGGGATAAATGGAGGAGCACACTTTCAAATGCAGCACATTGCATGCCATCCTTTTTTTCTTAAGTTTTGCTGAGGAAAAACGGCGCGGAAAATGGTGCACAGATTCTGCGGAATACATTTAAACTCCCATGTAGATATTCCACCCCTGCCACTTAGCATTTCCTTTACCGAGAGCATAATTAAATTATCAGCCGTCACTTCTGTTAACTAGCGGAGATACAGAGTTAATGTGCTAAATGCCACAGGGCTGGAGCTGCTCTGATTCAGGGAATCTTAAGTGACCTCTCATCTCTCGTCGTCAAAGCATCTCATTCTGCACTCTGTTTCTCAGTTTTTCTTCTCTGGGTGACAGGCTTGACAATCGCAACAAGCATCATCTTTGTCTTGGGCTCTGGAAGTGCACAGGCACACATACACACAAAGTGTCACAATGATAAGAGTGCAAAGTGGGACTATAAAAAGAAGTGTGCTAAAAAGAGAGGAATCTGGTCCCGAGATGCTGGGATTTGGTTGGTGACTGTGGATCACAAGCCCCGGTGTCAGAGCCAAAAACAGACAATAATCCTGTGTTTGGGCGAAAGTGTTTGAGAGGGGACGTGATGCTGTCTATATCCGTGCTTACAGTGCAGAGCCCCTCTGTACTCATGCAGGCATTTGGTCTTCAGACTGTAAGGAAACTTAGTTAAGGATAGATATTTTTAGAGGACAGTTTCTGTTGTTATATGAAATTACTGAGAGAAATTGCAGAATACCCTCTTGGACACACTCGATTAACGTCTTGCCTACTGTCATTACCTCTTATTGGCCATGCATGCAGAAAAGTGACAGCAGTCGTTTGAAACTACAGTATATGTACTCCCAGTAGAGCCCTTTAACTGGCAGCTCATGCTCCAACTGTGGCCAGTTTTTGTTGTCTTTTGTATAAGTAATTAATGCAGTGCCCATTTTGAGCTCGTGCCCATCTGAAACGGGGCCGATTGCTAGGCCCCCAGATGTTCTGCTTGGAGCGTTGTTAAGAACCACGGTATGGACGCTCGTAACCACCAAGTGTGAAGTTGATTGGATGAATGGTTCTCGAGATATGCGTAGGACAGTCATACATACCTACATACATACCTACATACATACATACATACATACATACATACCTACATACATACATACGTACATACATACATACATACCTACATACATACATACATACATACATACATACATACATACACAGACAGACAGAGAATACTTCCATTAGTTTAGATGATGCTGCCACAGCGCCACCTATTGGCCAAATGGTACCAAATTTGTCATGGCCACTCAGACATCATATCTTCATATGTGCACCAAATGCAGCCGCAAAAGCACGAAGCGTTTTGGAGACATGACATTTTTTGTAATATAACATCAAAACTCCCCAAAAAAAATAACGAGGCACATTTCCATTTGGTCCAGAGATGTTCTGTACCGAATTTGGTGACGTGTGCTCAAAATGAGTAGGAGGAGTAGCAAAAAAATCAGAATTGGACACAATTCAAAATGGTGGAAAATCTAAACGCAAATGGGCGTGGCTTATATACATCAGACGGCAATACGTCATCCAGAGTAGACTCGCGTGACCACGCCCCCTTTTGGGGGAAAACAATCCTGAGTCCCTCGTAGACGGAGCAGCATAAACAGAAGAATTTGAAACACGTCTCCAAACTTCTACTTTAAACAAACTGGTAATAGGTAATAACGCTATGCCGAAGAGTTGCTGTGTAGTTGGTTGTACCAACAATAAATAAAAAAAAAGCTGATCTCCAATTTGTTCCCGAGGTTGCGCTCCCTTTTGGGGAAAAGAAACTCACTGTCACATGAGAGAAAATGCTGAAAAGCTGTTGTGTAGCGGGTTAACTGAGGCTTTCACCCTGAGATTTGAGGCACATATGATATGTGAATATTCACTGTTAGTGTGGAAAATGGCTAAATGATGCTGGTGACAGTCACTAGCATGACTAGCTAACATTAGTTTGAGTGTGAAGCTGCTGCAGTAATACAGTCATACATTAACGTTATAGCAGCATCAGACTGTCGTCTCCAACAAAACCTCAGCCTATAGATCAAACAGTTAGCTATTAACACGTTGGTTATTTACAGACAACAGTTAGCCTAATGTGCTTCAATCAAATATGTATAGAAGTCTGGATAAGCAACATCCGGCCACTGTGTTGGACGGGGAAGACTGAAGGGACATGGCGACGATGAACCAAGTTCAGACAAGGTCGCAAAACAATTATTAGACATGTGTATAAAACAAACGTTTGTATAACAAGTGATGAATGCATATGAATTAGATACAAAATTACAATCCAGACATATGTCAAATTGCATTGAAGTCTACGGGATCTTTGGATTTCTATCCCCCAAAAGGGGATGTGGCATTGACTTTTTATACCCGTATGTGCTGGTCTGATCTGCCTGGACTCATGAAATCCAGAAAAAAAAAAGATTTTTGTTTCTGAGAGTTATAGTTCATAAGTTACAGGCTAAAGCATAAAGTTCATTGTTATTGCGCCACCATCTGGTCAAATAGTACCACATTCAACACTGTACTCCCTTTGGTCCCCAGCAATACACCCGCCAAGTGTGATGTAGATCGGATGAACGGTCCTCGAGATATGTGAAGAACATTCAGACAGACAGACAGAGATTCCTCAATTTATAGATGAAGTGTAAACTAAATGTCGTTTTACGGTTTGCACTCTGTACAGCATTCATAGCATGCAGTATAACCACATTATTATTCAGAATAGTGAAAATAGAGCCACTGACCACACTGCGAGGAAATGCTTGGGCAGAGGCAGCGGTTCCAGACGAGCACACTGAAAGCAGATGGACCTCAAACAAAAACAAAGGCAGGGGACGGGGTACTGTATCTTTACAAGTTGATTTTATTGGTGTACTTTGACAATAACAATGATGGTATAAAAGAAAATCTCCATCATACAAATTTCAATAATCAAAAGATAATATGCCGATACACAAACAGATCCACATAAGGCTGACATCAAGTTTTGACAAGTGGCTTCAAATGGCTTCAATTCAAGGAGAACAGCTCTCCTTACAATCAGAGAAGATATATATATATTTTTAAATTTAGCAATCTGTATCCTTTTTTTTTTTTTTAAATAGTTAGCTTTCATACAAAAACAAAAAAAAAAATCGGTGTAGATTTGAGAGTGGATTGTGTCACTGGTTTGGGTGCCTGTGTTTCGTTGCATTGTAAGCATATGGTGTTTTTTGGCTGACACATCGCTATCCTGCTGCGCTTTCCTCTGACCTACACGTTACCCCGACCGCTGTTGCTATCAAAGAGACATCACACACAGAAACAAGGACACTGAACTTCATGTGAAGTGTGTTGCCTATACGTCTGCCATGATGTGTCTCTTCTACTGCCGCAGCATGTTAAGTAACGGGAGGCCTCGGGAATGCACAACACCTCAGATTGTGAGAGGAATCTTAAAATTCATGGGATGAGGATATTTTTAATTTAAAAAAAACAAAACAAAGAGGCTGTGTTGGGAAGCAGTGATGTAAAAACATTGATGTCGCTGTGTAAGCTTCACAAATGGCACCAGATGAACCCGCAGCCGAATCCCTCCAAAGCCTTGTTCTTTATGCTAGCATCTGTAGTGATTTAAGACCTTATAGAATTTCTAAAACACTACACACAACAATATTTACAATGATCGTTTTCTTGATATGCACTTTTTTTCAATTTAAATATTTTTGCTTATAAAAAAAAAACAAAAAAAGTGAAAAAACACTGCAATAAATTAAGAAGCTTTAAGGCTGCCAGTCTTGTCAGATGCCCAAAAAATGGTCCCTTCATTTAAACTGGTACAGAATGGATGAGAGCAGGTGAGATTATGGTGCGATGAAGCCTCTTTAGTGAGCAGCAGGCTTGGTCTTGGTCTGGATTGAGACCATATACAGTATATATTTATATATAACAGGGACAAGACTAGCCAGCATGCTCTTATCACAAACTGAAAACAATCCATTTCCTGTTTTAAATAAAAAGCAAGAGAGCGCTGACTGATTTGCCCCTGTTAGTCACGGTGGACAAAGCTGTCTAGTAGTCAAAAAAACCCATCTTGTTGATTATTGGCTGATGAAGCTGCTCGTTCTTGAGGAATATCGAGCCTAATACTGACTCTAATAACATCTACGTCACCCAGAGATCCTCTTTTATATTGAGAGGTTCGCTCCGGGTCTGATTCTTCACCTGAACACTCAAACTAAAACCATTTGGCTTTTGCTTTATGTCCATCTAGCTTTTAATTTAAAGCAATGACAAAAAAAATAAAAAGATAATATACAGAGTATCATGTAAGTGTCAAGAACTAGAAAAAAAAAAGAACCTGTGAGTTGTTCACAACCAGGTCTCTAAAAATCATTTTCACATCAGTGCTGGAAAAAAACAAAATGACAAAAAAAAAAAAAAACACCTCAAAATCTAAATGGAGGACAGTTAGACCTCCTGAGAGGTTTAGCCATTTAACTCAAACACACGCGGAAAGGAAAACTTAACACAAATGCTGCTACTGTTCACGACTTCCACTGGGCTCCTCCTGAGTGATTGGCTAGGAGGTAAACATAAGCTTAGCATTAGCTTCACCTGGCTGGCAGGATGAAAAGGCAGCAGGTTTACAAATGTACGGATGTAAAAACACTGGATATCCACGCCACGTATACGCAGGTTGGAGGGATGTTTTGCCTGTCGATACTAGCCTTTATGATGTTAAGATTGGCTCCAATAAGCAAGTAGAAAGTCCCTCAAAAGGGAGCTCTGGAAGGTCAGCACCATTGATTATCAATTAATATATAAAGGAGGTTCCCAGTGAAAGACGGCGACCACTAGCATTTTTCCGATTAGGCGTTTTGCTCTTCCTGTGGTTGTCACACAAAATGGCCTCCTCCAACGTGTCTGTTCAGCAGATTAATACACACCAGGCTACGGGATCCCGTTCCATTTCATCAAAACCAGTTCATTCATTCAGAGAGGATAGTCTGCGTCTAAACGAAATGGAACGGCTCCCCGTTTACACAGACCTGAACCTCACAATCCCACATAAATACACATAACTACGAGTTTCAGTGCATCTAACACGGTCTGTCATATGTCACCTACTACATCATCACGTCAAACGCAAAAAAAAAAAAAAACAATTACAGAAAGTAATCCATAAAAGATCAAATAAATAAAATGAGGTCCAGCCTCTTTACTTCTTATTTCATTGTGGGAACACAACAACCACATTTTTCCCCCCAAAAAAGATACATCTTAAGAAATGCATACAAGGCGATTTGTGTGAAATGAAGTAGCTGCATGACTAGAGGACAGACGGTGAGGACAGAGTGTCTGTGTTTTTTTTTTTTTTTTTTTAAAAGGAACTACATTTACAGTATTGGGATATTTTACTCAAAATCAACACTGTCAAAACACACAAATCAGAGAACAAATCAGAGAACAGGGACATTTTTAGCAACTGCTGTGTACTGCTAGAGTGCTGTAGTCTGCGTCAAAGCAGTGTTGGGCTGCATGACACCCAACCGGAAATTCTCCTTAGACCAACATCCTGAAGTTTTGATCTACGCAAACAAACTCGCTGGCCAGAAGCTAAGAAAGCTAATCAGTGGTTTATCGCCCGACGTCTAAAATAAGCATCTGCTTTTCCCTATCCACATCTACATAAAGAAGTGTCCGTTAAAAAAATAAAGGCAGCCATAGATAGATTGGTTGTTGAAGAGATACAGTTCTCACAGCACCCACAGTGGAGGAGAACTGGCTAACAGTATTACAAACACTAGACAATCTGAACAAAATAACAAAGCAAAAGCTTCTGTAAACACAAGTGACAGTGACAGCAATCAAGTATTCTCTACCTCCGATTCTCTCCCGTAAAAAAAAGAAAAAAAAAATATGAAGGTGAGTAAACATTAAGGATGTGGGATCTAAAAATAAAACGTTTATCTCTCCCTGGCCTGGACTCGCATACCGCACACAAAGTGAGGTCTAAAAGTCAGTCGGTCCACAGATTCAGGGGTGAGTTCTCCTGGAGGTCACCCTGACGACCTTAGACTGACAACAGGATACATACAGGCCATTTGCATAGCTCTCCCTCACTTATATACACACACGCAGACACACACACAGGTTCTGAAAAGGGAGGCATGTTTGCTTAGGCAAAGGTGTGTTGAATGTGAAGTTTGCATACGCAGTCACTCCTTTTCTGTCGTCCAATAAGGGTCTGCTAGCACTCGTGCTATTGCATCTGTATAGTGAGGAAGTCAGGTCTATGTTCTGCTGTCTGATATTACAGCTTATTGCTAACAGGATGAGCATCGCTCTCCGACATACAGCCACTCGCAGGCAGCCAGAACATCCAAATGCAACTATGCAAACAAACATCACAGTCTTTTTTTTTTTTTTAAATGGTAGGTTCACAGGACAAAACATAGTTGGTGAGAGATGATTAAGGTTTTAATATTCTCTAAAGTTAGGATAGACTATTTCACATACGGTATACATGACTGAAAACACTCACTCTTTTATATATCATTTTCTCTTGCTCTCTTACACTTGTAGATTTTGGCAAACCTTCTGCAGAACCAGCTGCAAGAGTCCACTCAGTTAAAAGTCGCTGCGTGTGGTCGTGGTGTGCATGCAAATGTTTTCACATGCTTTTACTGCATTTATGAAAATAAGAAGTGCAAGAGCAAAGTAAAAAAAAAAAAAAAATCGAAGCCTCAGGGACCAAGTCAGCACATGTAAGTCAAACTGTTGCGTGCGTGCACGTGTGTGAACTTGAATGCGTGGCTTATTTTTAATAAACAAGCACAATAGTGAGGGCTGAGCTAATTGTTGACTGAGTAAGGAAATGAATGAATGAATGAATGAATGGATGCTGAAGGCCAAAATGGTGCAAAAGGCATGTGGAGACCGAAGACTAGATAAGCCCAGATGAGAGGAGTGATGGACTGTGGCACAAGCAAGTGCAGCATTTATCCTTAATTTCTTTATATGATTTATCCAACATACTTATTTGAGTCTCCTTTTTTTTTTTTGCATACAAACAAAAGAAAAAAAAAGCAAAGAATCGATCAACTAAAAAGTCCTAAGCAGTGCTGCAACTGGTGAGATATGGCTGATGTCCCAGAGGACTTTGATTCCCAGGTGTTTTTGCAGTCCAGCTGTTCCTACGTCAGTAGTCGGCTACGGGTGCAAGCTTTTCGCTCAAGGTGACTGTGATGTTGGTGTAGAGAGGCCTCCTGGACACTAGGGGGGAGTAGTTTAGGTTGTTAAGACCATCCACTTTCTGTCTCTCCTTTGAGTGGCGTAGTAGACGATACCTGCAAGAACAAACAAGCAGTAAATCAATGAGGCGAGGAGAGATAAAAACAGTATGCTCTGCACCCAGTGCAATACAAAAGAGAGTTTAATCTGGTTAGACAAGTTACATTGAGTGGCACATTGAGCATTAATAAATGATGAGATAATATTTAGAGGGACAGGTTTCATCATCCCACACCATGTTATTAAAGCTGCAGTGCTTAGAAATGAAGCAAATATTATTTAAAAAATGTTATTTTTATGAAATGGTCATTATATCCTGACAGTGCTGCATGAGACAGGTAATCTGAAAAAAAATCATGCGCTTCTGTGTCCTCTGGTGCTCCTAATGACATCTGCAAGATTTCACAGATCGGAGGAAAACAACCAATCAGAGCTGATCTGGAGCCTTGCCGTCTCTGAGCAGCTGTCAATCACTCGCGAACTCCGATCAAACGGTCAAACTAGGCAGCGCTGATCAAATATGAATCAATATTCTGTTACTGTAATGCCTATTTCTCGCCTCAAATGTTTTCAGATCCATCTCGTAGTGTACTGTTTAGCTGTAAAATTAGAAAGTTTGTGACCCAGCAGCCATGTTGAGATCAGTTGAGGAAATAACAAGCACCGCCCACCAGCTGGAGCACAGCCAATAGGAACGCTCTCTCTCTGAAATGACCTGTGATTGGTCAAAGTCTCCTGTCACGGGCTACATTTATCAAAGCCTGAAAACAGAGCCACGAGGAGGTGCAGAAGTCTAGTTTTCTCTCAGAACACTTGAATTACAATATGCTGAAAGGTTATTAGGGATTTTTTGCCCAGTGATGCCAAAAGCATACTGCCTACTGAAGCTTTAAATAGTTACATTTCCAGAGTATCACTGTCTGTGGTTTAGTCAGAATGTGACAGTTGCATTCCACGGGAATGATCCATCAGCAGATCACCGCAGTGTTGTTAGCATGAATACACAAGAATAATCAGGACCACTTCATAAAAGATTTACAAAGACATTTATTTTGAAGAGGAGAAATTATTTATAGAGAAAAAGAGACCTTTATTCCTTGGGCTGTCTCAAGTAACTTTTGAAAGTGAGCGGAAAGAGCCTGATTGGAATTCGGGCCCGAAGCATACAAGCAAATCACATGCAAAGTCTTTAAAAGAGTTGAAATTCTCTCAAAGTCACTGCTGCTCTGGCTTTTCATGTGACCGGCTTACACCACATGAGCCTGAGCCTCATTCAAATGATCAGCTTCCACTTTTAACCAAAGCGTATGTGTGACTGAGCGGGGCATGTGTAGACACTAACCTTCCTAGGAACTGGACTTCCCCACGATGGTGATGTGAAATTGACTTGTAGCGTCCCTGCTCTCCGTGTGGTCTGCTTACTGTGTAATTGGCGAACCGCACCCTGCACAAACGGATGTAGTGATTATTAATCCATAATGTACACAGGCAGGCAGAACAAGCACTGCAGTGGTGACTCACATTGTCATATTTTCACATACTATTCCTCTGATATAAACACCTTGAGTAACGTGATATAGACATATACAAAGAGGTAATGGTTTTACATTAACGGCACACAAAACGGATCATTGCATACAGAAGCGATCAGTCAGAATTGGCGCTGTATACTGTATGTTGAGAGCGCTGAGTGTGTACAGCTGCCTGTGAACTGTGTAAGTGGGGGGAGGGACAACAACGTTGTGTGGCAAAGGCAAATGGAGGAGAAAAAAAAACACAAAAACTAATACAAAAGCCTGCCGTGTGCCAATTGACCTAACCCATCTCTTGAGCACACCTAATGTCAACGATACTGAGTGTGCGCTCCCCTCACCTGTTCCAGAGGTCATCGTCCTCTCCTCCCCAGCCCCAGAATGCATTAGGAAATCCATTAATCTCTTTGAACTGCTTCACCATTAGGCCACTGACACCGCCGAAGAACTCATTATACGGAAGCCTTGGAGGGACAATTACACACATTAAACTCGTATTAAGTGAGGAATACATTTACTGTATATGCCCACGGAGACAGAATCAGGACTCACATGTAGGAGTACTTGTCGACTTTGACCGCAAAGTGTCGGGGCATGTCTGTGCAGCCGTAGTAATTTCTGTCGTTCTCCATGAGGTGGTCCACGTCGTGGAAGACCAGGCAGTCCCAGTCCAGGTCCTTCATGGCCTCCTTGTAGCCCACGTTGAACAACATGGCTCGGTTAAATGGCTCCGTGCCCCCCTTTGGAAAACAAAAAAGAGGCACTATTTTTGTAGGTTGTTATGCAAAAGCTTGTTATGTTCACCCACTTCCACCCACTGTCTGCTGTAAAACAGACATTATCACCACCTGAGAAGGAGACTCACTTCCTGCAATTATTTGGACTCAGCCCATGTGCCCAAAAAAAGGCGTATGAATGACGATAATGTGCACGGCATTTAGTGTGCAATAAGAACGCCTTTCTTGCTTTGGCCGTGTCATTTGTATGCCATGTAGTCTGTACCTGTACTGAATGCAATGTAAACGCATCCACGTAAAAATGCTACGCTTGGAGCTATTGTTGATGGGTCCAACAAACACAGGACTTTCAACCAGGAGACCAGCATTTTGTTTTGTTAGTCACGTTATTGACGTTTGTGATGTGTTTTGTATTGACGTGTTTTCCGTACTTACGTTACGTTGTTTCCGTACATATTTTACTTAGTTTACATACTTATTTTATTCCCAACCATTATAATTTTTTTTTCTAAACCTAACAAAGTGGTTTTGTTACCTCAACTTAACGGCAGATGTCATCGTAGTTTTGTTATGTGGCGTACAAATGACACATGAATAGCCTAAAATGTGTCCTTGTGACACGTGGAATGTCCTTGTAATGTCGTGCTATATATACACGCCTTATCGTGAGATCGGGTTGGCCAATGACTGTGACTAGGTGTGTGCATACCTGCTCTATGAAATAAAAGGCAAACTGGAGTCTCTGTTTTTTCAGCACTGGCACCAGGTGTCTCAGGAGAATGGGCAAGTGTTCATGTCGGTTCCTGAACGGGACTAGGATTGCCACCTAGGGGACACACAAAATGGATTAGAGTACAATAGACATGAGATGGCATGCATGTACAAACACACATAGATGAATATAAATGTACGGGGAGGCACAGAGCGGCCTGATCTGCGCGACAGTAAAACATGCTATTTGCACAAAGTGTTTCGGAGAGCTGTGATCTCTCAGCAGTAGGTAAATGGGGAAGTGTGGGTGAAGACGACACCAAAAAACCACCACCAATTACCATGACTTGAAATCTCATTTCCACAATAAGATCTGGCATGCATCAATCACAGCAGCACTGAGGTGCTAAATGTTTGTTTCCCCCCATAGAGTGGTAGCTATGACAGACAGGCCCGTTTTTAAGTTTCTTTTGAAGCTCAATAAAAAGCAAACTGTCACAAGAAGCCACAAAAAGCAATGGAAATGGAAAACAACGAGTGACTAAGAGAGAAACTATAAAGGTAGATGAGAGAAAGATTGCTGGCTAATGAGTGAGAAAGAGAGAGAGAGAGAGAGAGAGAGACAGAGATTTTGTTGTCAGAACATTCACAGTCCCTCAGGGCGAATGAATGTGAGACAGACACACAGATGGCAGGCAAGATTGCTCTGTTGGACAAAAAAAGAGTGATAAAAAAAAAAGAGAGCACATAGTAGAGGAGGCTAGTCCAAGAATGAAACCCTACTGCTTCTTGTACTTTGCACTTACACTGTAGTGACGTGAGTTGTACATTGTTTACATTTTAATGTACATACTGGTGTGTCAGACATGCCAGATACTGTGCACTGTGTGACTGGATTGTGAATGCTTCAAACGTCTTCTATTTGGGGTTTTGATGAGAGCGCGTCTAACACACTGCTCAAAAATCTCCCGTGGATGTTCAGTCAACCCCTTCTCACTCCCAACTCGTCAAATACCGCAGCTTGGGCATTGCCCCTTGGCATCGGATACTGACGCACGGAGGCACCTGTCTGCATGCGACGCATCTGACTATTAACAAACTCTAATGTAAACTCACCCGTGGCGTTATTAGACCGTCAGAGCAAGTGATGTAATATAAAGAGAGTGATAGTCCTCTTAGGGCGGGTGGGAGGGCTGGTGTATGGGTCAAGCAAACATGGGACGTTCAACCAGGAGACCGCTGTTTGTCGCTCAAGCCATGTGAAGCTAAAAGTAAACATTTACTTACTTTGTCACGTCAGTCGTTAGTCACGTGACTCGCTAGTATTGTTAGTCCCACGAGTCACATTAGGCACTCAGTCAAGTTAACATCAACCACAACCTCGTTTCCTAACCCAGTGGTTCACAAACCTTCACAAAGGCCTCACAAAACTGACACACATTAGACCACAGACACCCATTCGATAAGATTTAGATTTTTGATTTGCTTTTAGATGTTTTATTACAGAAAGTTTGAAATCCAAGACCAAAATAGTCATACATTCTGTCATTGTGTTAGTTATGGACCCCCTGGAGCCCCCTCAAGGACCCCTGAGGGTCTCCAGACGGACCCCGCTTTGGAAACCCCTAACAAAGTAGTTGTGTTGCCGAAACCTAACTTCCTGTGAAAACGGAAGTTTATTCCGTATTGGACGTTTTCACATTAGAGGGATATCTAGAGCGTCACGGTTCAAAGCTTAGAGCCACAGACCAAACATTGGTATTTGACTAGTTGGGAGTGAGAATGTGTTGGTTCAGCTGGGTTGAGATCTAAATCATTTTCATACTAAAACCATTCAGTGATCCCACGTGCCTTCAATGGGAGTATCTGTATTGTGTTTCTCCGTTCAGCCGTGTGTATTCGATAGTGCTTTTCAGTGAACAGCCCTTTTGATTCGTCACAACCACACTTACCTTCCAGCGAGGTAAACAGTCTGTGGGCTTCCAGTAGCCTCCTGGGGCCATGTTAGACTCTCCCTCCAGCAAGGATCTCTCCACCTCCTCCAAAGACACTTCGTTCATATTCACCTCCAGCTTGCCCTCTGTGGAGGGGGATGGGGAGGAACAGAAAGAAGAGGAAGAGGCAGATTGTACAAATCAGAAAAAAGCAATGAGAGTGAGGAATAAATAGAGAGAAAGCCATGATGTGCATGTGAATAGGATGAAATAGTGAAGTAAGGAATGAGGGACAGAAGGGATTAAGATGAGGAAAACATTAATGACAATGTAAAATGGTATGGAGAAGGAGGGAGTAGGGGAAAAAAGAACAACAAAGCCTTTAACAGTTGAGCAATCTGGGAGCATAAATCCATGGGTTAAGCTATTCTGTGCCAGTACAACATATTTGCATGGATCGTCAATCAAAGCTGAAATAAAACGCAAGCTCTCAACCATTTCACTACTCATTATTAGAACAAATATGAACAGAAGTGCAATGAAAGCTCACTTAAGGGAACATTAAACAAGGCCGGGGAAACCTGAAGAGCAACTGTTTCACGTAAAGGTCGACTAAGGGGAATGGGAGACATTTTTTCTCATTTGGCTGCCTTACATTGTATTACAGAATGAGCAGCCAGGACCAAATCAAAGCATTAAATCAAAACTTTAACACAGTACTTACTCATGGAGAGCAGCCTCTCAGGGCACACCTGAGTGGGGAGGTAGGTGAAGCCCTCTGGGAGGTATGTGGGGGGAGGAGCATCACTCACGCTCACGTTGAAGTCATAGGCATAATCTGGAATAACAACATCACAATCAGAAACATCTCAATCCAGTCTTTATCTGCATGCGTCTGGCTGTGTGGTCTATTGTTTTGTATCAATGCTTTTTATCTTTTCACTTCTTTCACTGCTGTCAAAGCTAAGTGCTCTATACTAGGCCTGTCACGATAATTACATTAACGTCTTATCGTATCGTTTTTGTTGACCTTGATATTGCCCGTTGTGTTTACATAAGAATGTCAACATTTTAGCCAACATGATGACAAAATAAACAGCAGGGTTCACCCTACTATTATAACACTCGGGAATTGCACGGTGGTGCAGTGGTTAGCACTGGCGCCTCACAGCTAGAGGTTCGAATCCGGCTTGGGGCCCTTCTGTGTGGAGTTTGCATGTTCTCCCTGTGTTAGCGTGGGTTTTCTCCGGGTACTCCGGTTTCCCCCCACAGTCCAAAGACATGCAGGTTAGGTTAATTGTGGACTCTAAATTGCCCGTAGGTGTAAATGTGAGCGTGGATGGTTGTCTGTCTCTATGTGTCAGCCCTGCGATGGACTGGCGACCTGTCCAGGGTGTACCCCGCCTTCGCCCAATGTCGGCTGGGATCGGCTCCAGCCCCCCCTAACGGGATAAGCAGTTGCAGATGGATGGATGGAATTGCGCAGACATAAAGTCTGAATATCTTTAAGAACTAAGTTTAAAAGGGTTTACTTGCATTATTATGCTATAATATTAACATTATAGATAACTGCAGGAAATCCCGGTAATGAGTTAGCATTTTAGCCCTTTCGGTTCCCTCGACTGGAAGTCAATGGTTTTTTTGAATGGGTTTTTAGTTGGACGCCTGAAATAATATATAAAACAATAATATGCCTGAATTGTGGTTAACACAAGCTGAAGAGATTTTAAAATGTTGTTCTACAACATTAAATACATCAGTAAAAATACCACATGTGAATTTTGAAGCTTTTACGTGTCTTATAAAAGATGATTGTTAACAGGTGACTAAATGAGACTACTAAACGTTATCACGCCGAACACTAGTCCGCTTATGGGTTAGTGGTGGTGAGGTGAAGTCATGTGACCGTGGTGTAGTTTGTTTATAGCCTAACGTCAGCTCTTTACTTCTGCCGATTGCATTCACGCTTCAAAAATCCTAAAAGTGGTGTTCATTTGTGAAGATTATCTTGCTGAACAAAACGTGTTGAGTATCATAAACGTGTGTTTTCTACAGAGCTTATTTTCTGCAATAATCCGAAATACAATGAAAAAATCCCATTGGCTTTTTGTCGAGGGAACCTGGGCGATGCTAACTTCCTGGTTGGCTTACATGAATACGACATCACTGCACCACTCTACACTAGGCCTGTCACAATAATTACTACAGTATATCGACTTATCGTATGATATAATGGCCGTGACCTCAATCAATTTTGCTGACCTTGATATTGCCCGTTGTGTTTACATGCGTGTTTGATTTTATAAGAATGTCACCAACTATTTAGCCAACATGATGCCAGAATAAACAGCGAGGTTTACCCTACCATTATAATAATTTTTTTGTTAACAGAGCCCAATAATCCATTTTAATAGTTTTTGTTGTGTGGTTTAATTTGTTTAGGATATCTTAATATTTTTTTCACATTCCAATTCCAATGTCTGAATATATTTAAAGGAACAGTGTGTAACATTTTGGGGGATCTATTTGCAGAAAGTATAATATTCATAACTATGTTTTCATGTCCCATGACGGACAAACCAAACACTGTTTCTAACGAGAGCCTTTCACATTTTTAAATTTCCTGAAGGCCACCGTAGTTCTCCAACACGCTTGTGAAATTGCGGTAACGTGAGCCGCAGAATGCAAAACCGTGGTACCGTCAGCCGTCTGACTTCCGTTGCTCCTAAAGTAGTGTTATTATGGTAAGGATGGCCACTGATTGAGTCAAATGGCGTTACAACGGTTTTACACTCAGAGGCTCACGTTACTGCAGTCTTGGAAATGGAGGAGTGAGCGGAGGGGTACTCAGTTGGTTGCAATCTACAACCACACCACTAGATGCTGCCAAATCCTACACACTGTACCTTTAAGAATGAAGTTCATTGCTCTTTTACCTGTACTTTCATTATTATGCAATTATATCATCATTATATCAGTGGCATAAAATGGTCTTAAAATGACAATAATATTGTTTATCGCAATTATTTCTGGGACAGCATATCCTCCAACAAAATGAGTTATCGTGACAGGCCTACTCTATACACATGTATGCACTTACAGTAACACTACGCCAGCTCCTTTTCTTTACTTTCTGTATTTAACCAGGGTGGAGACTGTTTTCACATCCACATAACTGCATAAAAATACAGCTAAGCATTTCAAATACACCTTGGTGCATCAATCAGTATGTTCTTACCTGTGCCATTGATGCTGTAAGCCCCTCTCACCACCTGCTCAAGAACCTGAGCCCCAATGCTCTTCACGTTCTCTCTGATTTGGATCCCTCTGGCTTGGACCATGAACACATACTCATTCACTGCGGAAACAGATGGGGAAAAAGACAGAGAGTTAAACCATTTTTCATTCATGAAAGACCTAGAAGCAGAGTCAGTCAGGAGCTGTCTGAGTTTATGAATATCTTCACTTTAACGTTTTGCTTCAAACACTTGATTTTAATGTGTTTTGTATGATATTATGCTATGTATTTATTTTGTATTGGTTTTATGCTGTGGCGTCTGAAATTTTAATGTATGTTTTAAATGCTGCTTGTCTTGGCCAGGTCTCTCTTGCAAAAGAGATTCTTAATCCCAGTGAGTACTACCTGGTTAAATAAAGGTTAAATAAAAAACAATTAAAAAAACATATTCTTAAACACAATTGTGTGTTATAGTGGTAAGAGCCACAATATTGTTTCTACACAGCA
The DNA here is from genome assembly GCA_916701655.1 of Sebastiscus albofasciatus. Lineage (NCBI taxonomy): Eukaryota > Metazoa > Chordata > Actinopteri > Perciformes > Sebastidae > Sebastiscus > Sebastiscus albofasciatus. The sequence goes on along the minus strand of CAKAOI010009115.1, from coordinate 42,112 downwards.
GATTGGAGGAGACGTTAGTAAAAATGAACTATGAGCGAGGAGGGTCAACCGTTTAAAACAGCATCTCCTCAGGCATAGTAACACAAGATAGGGCAGAAATAAAAACAACTATTTAAAAGAGATCGTCATCTTCACAAGATGTTCAACTCATGACCAACGTCTTCCCCCGTTTATTCCTCCTCCTTCTTGAGAAAACAATACCCATGTTCAAGAAAAAGAAACTGAACGCAAGAAGGTTAATGCCTGCTCTAGTGTAAGCACACTTTTCCACCTGATCTGACCCAAACTGATTATCTGCCATGGTGACTTAATGAGGGGGATTTTCCTACCACACATCAAGGGGCTTTCATATAACGAAGCCAACTATTAGAATGTTAATCTACGACGACGGGGGAGGGGAACTGAGAAAGATACAACTTATTTAATAAATATTATAAGAAATAATTGGTTGCTTCCTGCCTTCTGTGTGTAATAATTGCAATGTTATTATTATGCCTTATCATGCTGTCCCATTTTCAGTCATTATCTACTGTGTTGTTAGTCTTGGGTTGACATTTTTTGATGCATTTGTTTGTCAAACAAAAGGGCACAAACAGGCTGGTAGTTCAACAGACAGCACCGACTTCATGTAAAGAGGAAGCCGCGAGTTTCTGCACGTGTTTCCGTCTGTCTGCAAGAAACACCACAAAGACCACAATACCCGTCATTGATGTTGCCATGTTGTACATCTCAAGCAATGACCAGCAACATCAGCCTTCCCTCAATCAACCACGCAACATCCTTATGTCATGTTGGACATCTCTTATTAAAACTGTTGAGTGGATTTGCATGATAGTTGCTGTTGGGAACTTCACCAGAGAAGCTTAGTGCCAGTTCCGCTCAGTGTGGGTTGACCTAAATAACACCAAACAGAAGAAACAGAGTGGAACAAAAAGAGGGGATGTGGTCTAACTGTTACCTGAACCCATTAGCTCACTTCATACTTCTACATTCAAACCAGGCATGTGCGCTTCATGAGGATATGTGGTAAATGGCTGTGCCCTTAAAGTGGCAGTAGGCAGTATGTTTTTGGCATCATTGGGCAAAAATCCCATAATAACCTTTCAGCATATTGTAATTCAAATGTTCTGAGAGATAACTAGACTTCTACACCTCCTCATGGCTATGTTTTCAGTGACGGGAGACTTTGACCAATCACAGATCACTTCAGAAAGAGAGCGTTCCTATTGGCTGTGCTCCGGTGATGTGACCGGTACTTGGCGTTCCTTCAAGCCATCTCAACCTGATCTCAACATGGCTGCCGGGTCACAAACTTTCTCAATTTACAGCTAAACTGTGCACTACAAGATGATTCTGAAAACATTTTAGGGGCAAAATAGGCACTAACGTAACAGAATATTGATTCATATTTGATCAGCGCTGCCTAGTTTGACCGTTTGGTCGGAGTTCGCAAGTGATTAACAGCCGGCTCTCATACACAGGAGATCCCAGATCAGCTCTGACTGCTTGTTTCCTTCCGGTCTGTAAAGTGCTTTGTGCTGGGAGATGAAGTGAATGTTTATCATGCCATTTTGGATGATGACGTTTTCACGGACGGACTCTGAGTGGGTCTTGGCTTTTGACGGATGCGAAAAACACAGAAAATCAAACCTGTTCCGAACACTTTAATGACAGACGAAAGTTTCGGAGTCAGTATGTTAAACATGATTGACACTACATGAGGTTGAATTTACTTTTAAACGTGCACCAATTTTGGATAAAATATACAGACTTGGTGTGCAAAGGCCTTTATTCCGAAAAAGTGTCTATTGACAATGAATAATCCACTTCTATTCCCGTTTACATGTAGCTGTGCATACTCCGATTAATGAAACCGATGGCGGTCTTGTTCGACCACGCGAACACCATGCCTCCCTCTTTCATTCCTTCAACCACCTTCTTAAAAAGTCTGAGTTGCAATATTTGTGCATATCCAAAAAACTGTTGATATCCAAGTCTTTCATAATGTTTAAAAGTAGGTGTGTTTCTCCTTCTGGCTAGACGTGTGCTTTTTTTTGGGCGTGCATCTCTGTAAACTGTCGGCTAGTTGTGTACAACGCACAGAGCTGGCCATAAACCTAAATAATATTGGCATATCCCACATGTCTTAATTGGAAAATGCTCCATTCAGAATAAGGCCTAACTCAAAATAGAACAACAGAATACGGGGACTTGGCTTGGGAACCAGAGGGTTGCCGGTTCAAGCCCCGACATGGACCAAGTACTGAGTGTAAACTGGTAGCTGGAGATATGCCAGTTCAGCCCTCTCGCTCTGACATCTCTCCATTAATGCATGTATATAGGTCCTGTTTGTGCAGGTGTGTATTTTGGGCCTGTGTGTATTGTGTGTAAAAAAAAATAACAGAGTGAAAAAAATTAATTTCCCCTCAGGGGATCAATAAAGTGCCTTCTTCTTCTTCTTCAGAATATGTTTACATGACCCGTATGAAATTCTAAATATGGTCATATTGTGAAGAAATGGTGTAATAGTTTTACTGTAAACGCTGTCATTGTTCTAGTGAATCAGGCCTGTTTTACTAGAACAGTGACTCATACAAGTTTGTGATGTCAACAGAGGGAACGAGCATGAACTGTTGGAGTAGCTTCCTGGATAATTGACCACTACTCCGGTTTCTTTATTTGGAGCAGCATGCCAGCACAATGCAGCCAAATTAACGGATCTCTGCCTCAGTGAATCTGTATCCAACTGCACAATCTCTCACCATTAATCCAATCAGCGTTTATCTTAAAGCAGTCCCAATATGATCCACTTCCTCCCGTGAATGCACAAAGTGTCTGTGTACGCGCTGGTGTGCGTAATACTGCTGAGCTAGAAATCCAGGGAATGTGATTTGTCATTAGTAATTGTATTACAGTTTCCCATCACATTCATCTTGTTTTATACAAACTGCCGGGGTTGCAGGACTAGAGACTAGTGGCTAAGCGGTAACTGAAATCAATGTTCTCGTTTTACCGCTGCAACACACAAATATTACAGTGCGGCTGAAGCAAATCTGCAAAGGATGATCATAATAATAATTAAAGCTGCAAGCAGCGATGAACGGGCCCTCGCCCACGCTGGCACGTCTGGGGAACACGCACGTCGGGGAACACGCTGTCGTGGCACGTATCTGTCTTCAGGCCAGGACTATTATCAAGCTTGAGAAGTTTGGAGCAGCTGGGACTAGGTAAAGGCAAGTAACAACAGCCTTCTGTGTCATGGGGTA
>CAKAOI010009115.1:23621-38826 GCA_916701655.1 Sebastiscus albofasciatus | reverse complement strand
AAAGAATAATAATAATCTTTAGAAAAACAAGAGGTTTCCTTGCACTTCGTGCCAGGACACCGTTGGGTCCTGGCACTTTCGTGCTCGGGCCCTAAAAAGGGAAAATAAGAACACAGACTAGATCCTGTTCACTCTCACTGTAACACATGCAGAAGTGGATCAACAGACGACACGTACACACACTCGCGCACACACACACACACACACACACACTCACTGATGCCCCTCTGAGGCACCATATGATGGAAAAAAGCTAAGAGGCTTCTGGAGTTTGATCCAGTCCTGCAGGCACCAACATATTTTGACATGTTAGCTCCTCCTCATGCCTGCCAAACATATGGAGATATATTATCTATGCATATCTTTAAACAGGACAAATCAGGACATATGCACTGTACATGAGCGTATACACTCTGAGCCGCTTCGGCCTGCAGAGGAAAGCAAACCACAACATCAGTCTCATCTTTGGTGTAAATTATCGTCCTTGAAACATTTTTGGTTCTCTTTTCAAAAACATCCGTTGTTGGGTTCTTTCATGGGTCACAATGTGAACACTTGATCTACTGTACACGAAGCAGTGGGCATACAATTCCTCTCTCATCAAACGTGTAGGCTAGAGACTGGAGTAATGGTTAGTGCCAGGCAGAGCCAGATCTATGCACATGCCTATGGCCTCCTTGTCACTAAGGGGCCCAGACAGAGGCTGTCAACTGCCTATATAATGCAAATATTGTAAAATATACTGTATGTTATACATTATTTAATGTAGGCTACATTCACATATACATATATAGGCTATATGAAGACATTGGACTGACTTATATGTAGACTAATCGGTAGACGCCACAATTTACCGATGTTCCCTAAAGGTCTCATTATGCAAGTTACTGCTACTGTCCAGCGACTCCACATTGCAGCCTGTAACAACAAAAGGCTACCGTTTGAAAATCAAAAAATACATTCAGCCTATTAATGAGAGCACTCACATAAGAACATAGCGCTATCAGTGTATTTTTTGAATTTATGAACGATTATCTGGCAAAATGAGCAGGCGGGAGTTGTGTATTCCTGTTTCCACAGTAAGGTAAGACGGCTCTGCGTTACCACATTCAACTGTAGCCGGTGTTACAATAATTTTTGCTCACAGCTACAGTGTTTCGTAAATCCACAGATGCTTTCGGTGGTGATTTGGATTGTCGTTGTTTGTGCTTGTTGTCATAAACTTTTTGTAAGCATTTAGTTTGCTCATTCTGAAATTCACAGAAATAATTGTGCATGCGATGTTAGATAACGCCAAACATTTAGAAACATGCATTTCATTTATGTTGCATATTAGCCATTCAAACTCAATTTCAATAGTATTATTATTTGTTGTTGTTGTTGTCAAAATTCATCAGCACCTGCTATAAACAATCCAGCCCCTCTGGCACCACCACTGATAATGTGGCAGTTTAAAAGTCATTTTGCTTGTTTACCAAATGTCAAAATGTGCATGTAAGTGAGTCTGAAAAATACAGTCTGTCTAGTGTAATCTATCTGTTTAATCCAGCTCTGGTGCCCAGGTGTTCAAGGCTACAAACTGTGACAAATGCAATTAGACATGAGAGACCTGGAGTTTAGAGGAAGCTAACGTGGTGGTAGGCTGCAACACAAGGCCATTAGCACTGGGCGTGTAAGTAAGGGGATGCACGGACACACACACACACACACACACACACACACACACACACACACACACACACACACACACACACACACACACACACACACACACACACACACACAGCATTCTGATGTGTCACTGGCAAGGGATATCACATGCATGCATGCATGCATACACAACTATGATACGCATGCAGACCAGAAGGATCCCCACAAACCCACCCCTACTGCTCCTCATCCAATCAGAAACCCACACTGTAACCCATCAAGCATGACAGGAGACCTTGAACGACCTTGTCCTCTATAGCTCTCACAGAACACGCTGTCCGCATGCCAAGCCCAGCCCACCTCTCTTCTCTCTCTCTCTCTCTCTCTCTACTTCCATCCCTCTTTCCACTTATCTGTCCTTCCCTCTATCTTCCCTCTTCATCTCTCTGTGCTGCTGTCTTTGTGTAATGTGGTTTGTATCAGTTTCTGTCAAGTCCGTTTGTTCCTATCGTTTAAGTAAATAAATCTGAATGATGGATTGCAGGCTGACGGGGGACAATTCCAGTCACAGATCCTGTACTGTATTGCACTGTAACTTTAAGGTTAATCGAAAAAGCCAACAAACAAGCAGAAGAGAAAACGCACACTCCCACAACCCACCCTGCTTTGCCTCTGAAAGGCAATTAACTCCACATTGATAGCTCAGCAGTGGGAGGTGATCAGTCCCATTCTGGTAGCTCCCTGATAACAGCTGAAAGGCAGTTTTTTTTTTTCTACTCCTCCCAGCAGAAACGGTTTTCAGCATGCTCTCACACACAGTGACACACCATACACTCATAGCTTTCAGGGTTTAAAACTGTCACTCCCAGAAAGGGTCATTTTTTTTACTGCCACTGCGTATCAGTGACACCCACGGACCCGCACATGCATAACGACACCCAGGAAGTAGGGCACTACGGGCACAAATGCATCATTCCTCAGTGAATGTGTGTGTTATGTCAGTGTAAAAGCTGAATTAATGACACTATCAGTAATGTAACACTCCAAGTTGGACATACGTGATTTACCATCCCATTTCAATGCCGTATTGGAGAGCAAACGGCCGATTACTCAAAGCATTAGCACAAAATCCCTCACAATTAACGGGAACAAGCGCTGTAATTTGAGTGCATTGATCTATTGAGGATCTTTAGGACTGGCATGATGCTGATAAAGATATATTTCTGATTGGATGTAGGTGGATTTTTTTTAAACACATAAAACACGTGTGTTCTTTTCAAACCGTTATTGGATTTCATCTGAAAGGACAAACATGTTATTAGCTCCTTTTGAGCCTCAGTAAGTGATGCAGAGAAACCCTGAGGCTGTGGTAGATCAATACAAACACAGCAGCCTCTCCGTCAATACACACACACACATACACACACACACACACACACACACACAGACAGTGGGCAAAGCCATGTGTTGCCATACAGGGAAAATATGTTTTTTTTCTCTGGTTTATAACTTTGAGAATTAAAAAAAACTATTGTCAGAAATTCTAGTCTCATCTGCGCAAACTAACACCATGTCAATCTTGACTGTTTTCACTCTGCCTTTGATTTAAAATATAAATAAACCACTGTAAAAGTGATTGTCGGCACGAACATGGAGACATCAGTGCTTTTACAATGCGTTTCCAGCATCGGGGGGGTATATCAGGTCACACAGATAACTAACTCACATCCTGTTTGTTCGCACTCTCGCCCCCTTGTGCGCTCACACACACACACACACACACACACACACACACACACACTCACATTCACACACGCTTTTAAAAAAACACTTACACTTCCTCTTAACTATGGAAATATAACGCCCCCCGTACATTGTGGGTGGGTCGGTGCGACAATAATCCTCAAGAGTTCATTTGAATATTTGAAATAAAACACTTGTAAGCTAAGTCACTCAGTAGGGACGTATTTTGTTAACATACTGAGCAAAACAGCTGGTGTTCTGCATGAATCCACACTATTTTAAGTAGATAGCTCTGATGTTACGCCACCACGGCAAACCCAGTAAGGCTGTGTCACACCAGGAAACCTGCACTGCTCTGGTATTCATAAATATTTGAGTTCTGATTAGATGCCGCTGTGATGACGTGTGATGCCACTATTGTTTTGGTAACATTGGCAAATACATCCTCCTTTCATACTGTAGCCTACTTCAGGTTGACGAGAAGAGAAGGGACTACAATTAAAGAAAGTACTTAATCTCATTTTGCACTTCTCAGGAGAAAACTGCTCTCTATAGTGGAATTTTTCACTTCCTTTTTGGCTGTACCGCAGCGAAAGAGTAAAGTTACAACACTGGCTGTTACTCCTTCAAAATGAATAGTCTCGACACTGTTTAAGGCGTGATCAATCAGCTGATCCACTTCCTCAATACATAAGCGTTTTTGTTTTTTTTTTGGTGCAATTGCTTTTTTTTCAGTAGTAAATGTGGATATTCCAAGATATGTGTTTTGAATGTGGTCAATTCTTGTAATAGTAGGGTGTTGACACAGTTTGATGTGCTCAGAGCAGACGGGCGTTGGCTGATAAGAGCAGAGGAGATATTAGCAGTAGAGTTGTCAAGTGGTAGTAAATGTACAGTGTAGGTTTAATCTTGTATATGAATAAATGCTGAAGCTCCGCAGGACCAGCATTTGAGGCTATGGAAATGTTCATAATTGTCATGGGATGCAACGTAGGTCCGGTCTGTTTAACAAAGTGACATTAATGACACAATAACACTTAAGATGAGTAATCCAGAACAACAAGTTGTTGAAAATAGCATGATTATATTGTTGTTTATTGAACTAACGCTCAATTGTTTGACTCGAATGTAGCTTAAACATGTCATATAGTATACTACTAGTCTTTTCATGTGTTCCCCCCATCCATTTCCTGTTGTCATGGGTAACTTAAGGTTATGTAAGCAGCATGTGTAATGCTTTTCCAAGAGGCCACTCTGTGCACACCTGGAGAGACACGTATATGCAAGGGCATAAAGTTGCTGCATCCTTTTGGGTAAAAAAAAAAAAGTACAAATCAGTGCTGCAACTGGGCATAAAGCGCATACGCTGTCTCACAGGGCTCACTTTTGTTCAGTAACAATTATTTAAATGTTAATAATCTTACTTCAGGCCCACAGTCCTTAGAAGAAAAGGATAAAAGAAGGAAAAAAAGATGGCTTATCCATTCCCGAAGTGGACACAGTTGCCACAACTCTATTACCTGGTACAATTTTCATTTAATATTTGACATGAATGTAGAATTAGTCAAAATTCATGACCCCCGCCTCCTCTATATATCTAAATAGGATGACTACTAGGGGTGGGAATCCCCAGAGACCCCACGATACGATATTATCAAGATACTTAAGACACGATACAAGCTTATTGCGATTTTATACATTTTGCGTTATGCTGAGTATTATTGCAATTTATTACCTTTTTTTCAACTGCAAATTATGTCAACATCTGTTTTATTTAATAAGATAATATAGAAAAAAATGGTATTTAATTTAGAAATTCTCTTGACAAATTTTTACTTTTCTTACAATTCCTCAATCATTAAAATTGCTATTAATTATTTGTCTGTTCATCCGTTATCATGTCAGCACTAATTATAATGTAAGCTACAACAAAATGCAATTAAAGATTTAGATATATACATGGTCCTCAGCTCACCTCAAGAAGGAAGAAGGAGAGGTCAGAGGCAGAGGATGGATGTATTACTGGTGACCTACTAACCACACTGGCAGAGGGGAGTTTGGGACACAATGACCGTGAACAATCTGAGCAAATAAAAATGTCGTTTTGCTTTATAAATTGCTATAATAACTTACAAAAGCATACTCACATGAGCACATGCAGTTGCAGCTGCTAATAAGGACAATATTAGTTCAGTGCTAGTTATGGTCACATGGCACTCATAAGTCATAAGTGGATCATGAGGCTTCCTCTAAACCCACAGCTGCAGTTCACACGCACACACACACAGGCACACACACACACAGCCCCTTTCACACCACTACAGACCATTGTTCCTGGAAAAAAAAATGTGTAGAGTTACTACTGTGTAGAGTTACAATGACAGGAAACCATCATGACTGCATTAACCAGAACCCTCGTCCAGTGCACGGGAATTCAAACTCGTTCCCAAGAGCTCCATTTCTCCGTCGGACATGTACAGATTGGCTGACAGGCATGGAGATAGAGGAACCACGAGTCCATGACTGCAAAGAAAAGCACGAAGGACAAGATTCTCAAAGCAGATGTCTCTTTGACGGGATGAGTGCTCTTCATTTACTGCAAATGAAATGACGTCAGCACTTATCTCAGTCTCTGGCATCCTGCCCACGTCCTGAGAGCATGCTCCCACTCCCCTCTTCTCCGCTTCCCACTTCCTCTTGGCCGGTCAATTCAATTCATTCATTCATTCATTTGACATCCATCTCCTAAATCTTGCTCTAATTTTGCCTTCTGCCCTCCTTGTACGGGGTTAAACCTCCTTGTACGGGGTTAAACGCCTGCCTGTGACAGATAACTGATCAAAAGATGATTTTTTTTTTTTTTTTTTTAAATCACCTTCAAGGACCCCATCAGGTTTTTGCAGTGCTCCTGACCCATACTTCTGCTTTTCTTGGATTTTACGTAGATTTTTTGTAACGCAAGACAGGAAAATCATCCATGTGTCATCAGCAAAACTTTCATTCTTGCACTTTCTGAAACCGTTTTCTATTAATTTCCTGAGTGGCTTGCAATAGAGGTGAAAGTAAGAGTATCTTCTCTATAATTCACCCTGTGTCAACAGAGAAAAAGACTGAACAAATCATCCGGTAAACCTGCGTTGAGAAATTTAGGTACTTCCCCGACAATGTTGTAAGTGAGAATATTGAGCCATGTTAGATTTAACCTCTTCATTAAGTCTAAAAACGGAGCAGAAACCACGCACTTCTTTAGATCAGCTCTACTGAATAATAATGCACATTCATAGTGATTCATACCATCATTTGTGAGAACAGCAAGGGGTGTGAACATGGGGGATATCTAGTTTTAAAAAGGAACTCCCCTCCTCAGGGCTGCAGTGCATTTACTGTTAACTGTTGGCCGCTTCTCAGCAGCGGTACTTTACCTATTTATTCTTAGCTATGGGTACAGCAGCTTCTGTTTTAAAAGAGGATGAGGGCATGAATACACTGTACTAGTGATATCATAATACCATAAATTTAGTAGTTGATACCAATACCAGTGAAAATCCATGATTCTCAATACCAATTCGATATTATGGTAAAAAACAAAAGTAAAAACAATAAATCAACATACACTCCTTTATTACCGTTTGCATACTGGTTTTTGTTAGGAAGTTAAACAGGTCATAATTCCCTCTCTAATATCTATTTTACATTGCTATGAAAACATCTCCTTCAAAACAACTATATTTATTGAAGTTTCTCACCAGAAACTACATTTTACAATATTACATTTGAACACATCATGATAATGATATAATTTACCTTTGCCCAATACTCATTTTGACTGAATAGAGCCTGAACGCATCATAATGTAAATCAATGGCAGCTCCTGAGTTGAAATCTGCAGGACGACAACTAGCTAATGTTAGCTAACGCTAACTAGCTCTCGCCCTGCTGATTTAAACATGGATTTTGTTGTTCGTACTGTAGCATTACCAGGGAAAAAATAGGGTAATGTGTCAATAGTGAGTGAACTGCATCCCAAATACATTTTCTATCGTCCACGAGACGACGGGACGCCTCGAATACCGTCACGTTTTCAGAGTTCTGGCATCAACTTGGTACCAAAGTACCGGCTCTTGTGACATCCCCTAAACTGTACAGTGTATTCTTAGTGCCAAACTCTTTACAGATATTTCCTTCTTTCTTAACCTCTCAGCTTTAAGGGTGTTGTGAACTGCCCTGGTTAATCAATGACACTAATCGATTGATTAACCTCCAGACCAAGAGAAAACTGTGCTGTCTCAGCTGATAAACACAACAGTGCACTCGTCACTGTAAGGAGTGGGGAACTTCTCCCACTGATACACCAAAGATAAAAGAAAGGGAGTGGAGCTGATGACATACTGTATACTGTATTGTTGCAACTGGAAACTGCGTGTAATGGAAAATTCATTGCAGGAGATAACCTCTCCATAATAACACATTACACCCTCAGACACAGCATACACTAACACATGCCAGCGGGGACAGCATGGGGTCTAGTTTGAGTTCAATTTTGGTCTTGCACTAGTCGCTCTGCCCGTCCATCTGCTCTGCTGTCCCGTGTGTGTGTGTGCGTATGTACATATCCGCCTGTTTGTGTGCATGTGTAACCCTCCCCTGAGTCACTGTGTCTGTCGAGCCACTACATGGCAGAGAAACACAGGGACCAGACGCGGCGAGGAGAATTACATAAACGACACAGCAGTGCCAGGACCCCTTGTTTTCAGTCTGCTGCAAGCAAATACTGGAGAACACATCTGAGTGAAAGTGAGGGATGGAGAGTGGGAGACAGACAGATAGTGTATGTGTGTGTGTGTGTGTGTGTTAGCTGGAGAGAGACTATTTATTTTCCAAGCACACACTCATCTCTCATCTTTCTCTCCATTCTACTGATCATTTTCTGAGGGGATAAGAGAATATCCATCGGTTATTTCTTTCAGTGTCGACTCATTTACGCCAATGGCAAGTTTATCCTATAGGTCCGAACTTTGATCTGAAAGAGCGCTGTTATTGTTGGGTTCTCAATTTGAGGGAGGCAAGAAAGAGAGATTAAGGGTGCTTTCACATTAGGGACCCAGGCCCGGATCCGAGTACACTTGTCCCCAAAGTCCAGTTCGATTGATTAGTGTGATAGCTATGTACCGCACTCAGGCACGGTTCGTCGATCCGTGCCCGAGTCCACTTGAAAAGGTGGTCTGGGGTTGGGCGATGTTTGTTGTTTTATTTAGCTGGTTTACTGGTCTGCCTCTGAGGAATGAGAGCTGCTCAGCTGCTCAGCAAGCAGAGAGAGAGAGAGAGAGAGAGCGAGGGAGACAGCGGGGGGAAACAACTTGTTCTGTCGGCATATTTTCACATCAAACTCGGTGAAATAAGAGTTTATTTTGACATAACCAGAGTTGGTGATTGTTGGAAAGACTAACGACGACGGTTTTAGTGAGTTTTATTTTGTTTCTGTCAAGTTTGGATGAAGTGTTTTACGATGCTCTGCCAATATAACAGCTGATCTCAAGATAAACAAATACATGTGGAAGATGGCGCTAGTGTACTCGGGTACGGAACAACTTCACTAATGTGAAAGCTAAACGGAGAAGGGGGTTGAAATTGTACTCGGGAACGGTACAGATCAATCGTGCCTAATATGAAAACGCCCTAACAAGAGTGGGAAGTTGCGGTAGAGCCCTTTTCTTGCACCAAGTTTAAATAAAGATGTGATATTCAGTATATTAAAGTGGAAAAAAACAGAACAGAATGTGTTATTTGGGTGATATCAGGGTGTCATCTTCTGCAGTACACGATGATACCATGAACTGCCTCTATTTATAGATGCTGTTTAACTGTTGCAGGTGCTAATTTAGAATAAAGTGTTCCATATTAAAGCAGCTATAATCAATATTTTCATAATAAATGACAATATGAAACTGTGAAAGGGGTCGCTACAGAGAAAAAGCACCTGAATCTGCAGCTCCACTCGACTTTATGGAGCTTTATAGCAAGTTTCAGCTCATTTCTGTCCGGCCTGCAGCGTTACAGTTTTGGTTCACTCTCACTGCCTTCAGTGTCGCTTTCAGACGCAGCAGGAAGCTGTTTTCAGACAAAAAGCCCTAAAAACACCATACTTGCTCAACACCAGCAGACAGACAGATTTAGCTACTAGCTGGTGAACATAGTGGAGCATTTAGCAGCTAAAGAGCCAGATATTTACCTCAAGAGGTGGTAGAGAACAAAACAGAGCTAAAAGAGAGTAAGTGTTGTACTACTGGAATAATATATGTTGCTTGGTAACTGAACAGTAAAGAATTTGTAAATAAGGAACTGTTTGCTAACAAGTTTTGCAGGTTCAAAGTTTAAAGAAAGACTGAAAAATATGACCATCATTCAATGTTTTTTCTTTCTTTCTCTCTTTTTCTTTACAATGTGTCTTAAAGAACTACTGGTTTTAAAGCTGTGAACAACACCCCAAGAAGTTATGTGGAACAGTGCATCATTCACTTCCTATTTCCTGTAATAACATTTAGTTCAGTCCACCCAACTGGGCTACTTTAAAGCAAAGCTGCAGGTGAAAAAATAATTACTGCGGGCCATAGTTTTGGCTTTCTTTTTGCATAATCTGCAGCCACTGGAGAAAGGTATTATAAATCTTCAGCATTGAAACTTTACAGACCTGACAGACATGGGTGCATACAGGGACGCTGATGAGGAACGATGAGTTTTAAACAAGTTTTGGTGTAACAAGTGTGCCTCTAGGTGATAATCCTGGGGAAGGACTGAAACGGCAGGTTTCATCGCCCTTTAACTCAGCTCCTGCCAAAATGCAACTACTCTGCAGGTCGTTAAATCAGCTCAAGATTAATTTCACTGTCTTCCCCCCGTGTGCCCTCTCCACTTCTTCCTGTCTCGCCACAGCTTGTTAATCTTTCTCTTGCCAAAGAACTCATACGCTTAGTTACCCAACTGCATTGCATCCTTTCACAATCTCTGATTTCAGACAGTTTGTTGCTAAATAAAGGTACACTTGTGTATCCATGATCTTGTTGAAACCGGTAAACCTCATACTATTGCACACCACGTCCTGTCCCAGTCTCGGGACTTACAGTAAGCGAGACAATTGTGGTGTTGGTAGGACTGGCTGGCCGGCGAACAGTAATTCATTCCTGCAGTACCCCCGCCGCTCCCCTCTGCCAGCCCATTTCCGCCTGCTTTTATATTTGGCAGCTGCCCAGAACATTCTTGTGTTATTGCAGTGGCTCAGTGTACGGGGTCCACAGAGGACATACACTGACAGGTACACACATACACACACACGAGTACCTAATGACACCCCCCCACTCTCTCTCTCACACACACACACACACACACACACACACACACACACACCATACTGCCTTTGCCTATTTTTCTCCCGCTCGCTCTATTTTCCTATTCTGCCCCCCAGCAGAAAGATGAGGTCTCTTCACAGCTGGAGGTTACTCCTGTTGACTGAACAAATGGGCCAGAGCAGGCAGCTAGTACACCACGCTGACACAGTAGCTACGTACAGTTGAGCAAGATGCAGGAAAACCCACACACGCCCTACCCAATTCTCTGCAAGGACATGTATGGCTGCTGTACCTTAATGCTTTGGTTATTCCACTGAACATAGTACAAGCAAAACAGTACATATCCTAGCCTGCATGTTTTGCTTTAAAGGGGACCTATTATGCTTTTGTGCTTTTCCCCCTTTCCTTTAGTGTGTTATATAGTTTTTTGTGCACGTAATAGGTCTGCTAAGTTACAAAGTCCACGCCAAAGGGAGTTACTCTCCCCCACAGAAACACTGCTCCTGAACTGCCTGAAACACCTTGATTGAAGTCCCTGCCTTTTCTTCCGTAACATGGTGATGTCACCAAGTAACATATTTGCATAACGGCTAGTTTGGCATGCCCTCAAACAAAGCTAGTTAGAGCAGAGCTGCAGCAGAGTCCGACGAGTTTGGTTCGGGTTGACAAATCACAACAGAGTGGGCCAGCTGACCAATCAGAGCAGACTGGGTGAAAAGAGGTGCTACAGCACAGCCGGTATGAGAAAAGTAAAGCGATTTTTTTTTTTTTTTTTTTTTTAAACATTAAAGCTTTTAAATATGTTATGTTCTAGAAACCCGAAATACACGTATGCAACTGAAAATAAGCATAATGGGTCCTTTTTAAATATTTGTCTGTGTATTCATTGGAAAACATTAAGAAATTTCACAGGCTTTTATTGCACTTGAGGACCTTAAAGTTGTTGCACTTACTATTTCACGAGAAAGCCCACATTTGTTGGTTTAATGCACTGAGGGTTATGTAAACAACTCAAAGTGGTAGTAAATGGATTCATGAATACCAGTTTTAAGCTACACAACAATTAACTTCTACCAAAGTGAATCCAGGTCATAGTGCCGATGCTGGTGATACTTCGTAGCAACATGTTTTACAGGAAAGGCACATAGTTTCTGTTGATGTTAGATTTGCTGTGCATGAGAAATGAGGTGATGTCAAGTTTAGACATGTACCAACTGCTGGTGTCTGGATGGATTGATAAGAGGAAGGAGGAAGAAGGTCTGTCCTAGTGAGAAAATAGTAATCAGTAAAAACTTTTTTTAATCTAGTTTATCCAATCGCCACTAAAGTCTGTTTAAAAACTACATTTTGTGCAGCACCAACTCCACCTGAAGATATAAATGGTGCCTCTTTACCACCTAGGCTATAATCTCAGTGACCACACCACAGTATCGTATAAAAGCAGCTTGTAATTTGCATTTACAGTTATCATACAGTGTGTGTAAATCATTTCTGGCCGCAAAGCTGTACTTTGTTAATCAACTAAGCCGCCCTCCTGAGGTTTTATTAGAGGAGCCTGGTAATGAAGCTCCTACATAGGTTCTGTGCTGATGATTGTTTGTGTTTGCTGCCATGGCCAACCTAAGGTGCTGATACTTGAGAATAAGGCGTGTTAGAGGGCAGCATCATGACTTCCACATTGTCAGTTAGGTTGTGTTCAGACTGACAATAGCACAGTGCATCAAATTACGTAGCCCCCTATGGTCATTTTAATCGGCCCACTTCATTGGCGTAGTGGGGATGCCGCCACTGAGGGGTCAGTTTAAAGACACAGTGGAAAATGTAGATCCTGGCTAAGCGCGGTGCAACATCATCCTGCAACGCGCTACAGTACGATGGCCAATCGAATACGTGCAAGCTCACATTGCAGGTGTAGCTTGTATTATGTGTGCAAAGGAGTAAAGGATAAACTACCGTGCAGTGTATTGACATTTGGGAAGCCTTCAACCCGGACTTACGCTTCATATTTCATCGTCGAACTGGCACTGTAGGAACACACCCACACCACTGAAGCCCCAAGTATTTTTTTCAGTATGGACAGGAAGAGTCAAGTCAAATTTGATTTACGAATATAGCTCATTATCACAAATGAGAAATTTTCCTAAAGGGACTTTACAATCTGTACAGGATGTGACACCCTCTGTCCTTTGACCCTCAATTCAGATAAGGAAAAACTCCCCCCCGCCTCCCCCCAAAAAAAACATTAGCAGGGAAAAAAATGGAAGAAACCTCATGTAGAGCAACTGATAGGGATGCACCGATCAGACTTTTCAGTCCCAATACCGAAAGAGGTACCTGGGCTTTGGGTATCGG
This sequence comes from Sebastiscus albofasciatus, assembly GCA_916701655.1. Taxonomy (NCBI): domain Eukaryota; kingdom Metazoa; phylum Chordata; class Actinopteri; order Perciformes; family Sebastidae; genus Sebastiscus; species Sebastiscus albofasciatus. The sequence continues at coordinate 25,738 of CAKAOI010009115.1, read as the reverse complement.
CCAATACCGAGTACCGATCCGATCCCGTGTTTAATTATTTAGCTGTATGCCTCACTGTGTGGAAGTGACTGGGATCATTCTTTTATGTGTAAGGCAACATCAGGCTTGACTTAAATATTGCTTTCCTAACTTTGTAAAACAAAATGTAACTAATAAATACATAAATATATATTTACTGAATTGTATTGAAATAGTAAATTGTAAAGCAACTTTTTAATGCAATTGGTCAAAACTTAAACAGGAATTAAAATTCAAATATATACAGTATATAAACACATTGATAGATTGGCTCCATTGTCTACGATACCCGATCTAGCTATTTGAGCCGGTATAGGCCCGATATCTGAGCTGGTATCGGTATATCCCTAGCAACTGAGGAGGGGTCCATCTCACTGGATAAACAGACAACCAATGGATGTCATGTGTACAGAATAACCAACATAATAATAGTATAGACAATCCAAATGACAAAATTATACTAAACGTATATGAATAAAATTAAAGGTGAGAATTGTTTCAGACAATTGCAGATAAAAAATGTGTAATAATCTATTAGCATCGTTGAGTCTTTGGAAAACATTGACATTTAAGTCACTGTAGCAAGGTGATTCATTTGGCAAAGATTAGCAGAATAATGTATTATATTTTCCACCCTTAATAAATACAACACCTGGCAGTCTGTCGGCATGAAGGGGATTCATTAATCACTGCTACTTTTTAAGGATAGACATGGGTGCTTTGCACACTGTCATCCTTAATCAAGCGTATTTAAAAAGTGCTTCAAAAGGAATATATATTATTTTGCAAAAGATTATAGTCGTGCAAAAGAGTATGAGGTCTGTATGGAACACAAACAGGTTGCCGGTGCCTGTCCAGAAGTAAAGTTTAGACAGTAAACTTGCTTTCATCAAACGCTTATTATGGGCAAACTTTAAAAAACAGGTGCAGTCATCAGACCTATCATCCTCACCACCAACCGTACGGTTTCAACATTTGTGTTTGGCTTATGCCTCGCTGGCATCATCCCTGCTGTACACTAGCTCATCACAAGTAACAGTTTGACTGGCCCTCAAAACACATGACCAAAGTAACCATGGCAACAGTCTCAATAACAAAGGGAGGCCCAGACCAGGTCAACAAAGACTGGGATTCTCCTCAGGATGATTAGGTTACATAAATGATTAGCGACTCAACACAAGACCTTCAGTCTGCATCCGAAATGACTCACGACTCTCCATCTAAACGTTGGTGCACCTCCGCCCCCCCTCACCTCCTCCTGCACTCAGCTCTACCATCTGTCTGTGGTCAAATATCCAGAGAGACATACTGTAGGTCATCTTACAGACAACAGAATAAGACACAAGACTAGGGTTACTATGTGTGTAGTAGGGATCACCTATGAATCCCCTTTGTTTGTTGTGTCTTACTGGTGGAATAAACAGACTCCAGTAGTTACAGTAGAACAGGAACAGGAACTCAGTTTGAGGGAAGCTGGGTTTCTGAGTACAATATACAATCTGAAAATTGAGGAAACTGCTTGAAATCTGTGTGGCACTTCAGTAGGGCTGCAACTAACGATTATGTTCATTGTTGATTAATCTGTCGATTATTTTATGTTTTGTCCACAACTCAAAGATATCCAGTTTACTGTCATAGAAGAGTAAAGATACCAGAAAATATTCATATTTAAGAAGCTGGAATCAGAGAATTTTTACTTTTTTTTCTGTAAAAATAAATCAAACCGATTAATTAATTATCAAAATAGTTAGCGATTAGGGCTGTCAATCGATTAAAATATTGAATCGCAAATTATTGAAAATTAATTGCAAATTTTTTATCTGTTTCAAAATGTACCTTAAAGGGAGATTTGTCAAGTATTTAATACTCTTATCAACAAGGAAGTGGGCGAATATGCTGCTTTATGCAAAGATTGTATTTATTTATTACTGGAAATCAATTAACAACAAAAAACAATGACAGATATTGTCCAGAAACCCTCACAGGTACTACATTTAGCATAAAGAAATATGCTCAAATCATAACATGGCAAACTGCAGCCCAACAGGCAACAACAGCTGTCAGTGTGTCAGTGTGCTGACTTGACTATGACTTGCTCC
>CAKAOI010009115.1:583-23601 GCA_916701655.1 Sebastiscus albofasciatus | reverse complement strand
GATTATGTTCATTGTTGATTAATCTGTCGATTATTTTATGTTTTGTCCACAACTCAAAGATATCCAGTTTACTGTCTTAGAAGAGTAAAGATACCAGAAAATATTCATATTTAAGAAGCTGCATAAAAAATATGCTCAAATCATAACATGGCAAACTGCAGCCCAACAGGCAACAACAGCTGTCAGTGTGTCAGTGTGCTGACTTGACTATGACTTGCTCCAAACTGCATGTGATTATCATAAAGTGGGCATGTCTGTAAAGGGGAGACTCGTGGGTACCCATAGAACCCATTTACATTCACATATCTTGAGGTCAGAGGTCAAGGGACCTCTTGAAAATGGCCATGCCAGTTTTTCCTCGCCAAAATTTTGCTCAAATTCAGAGCTTTATTTAGCCTCCCTCTCATCAAGCTAGTATGCCATGGTTGATACCAGTGGACTCCTTATGTTTCTAGTTTTATATGATGCCAGTATCTTCACTCTAACTTTAAAACTGAGTCCGATCCAACCTAAAAAATCGCAAGTTGCGTTAATGCATTGTATATGCAATTATGTCTTTTTTTTTGCATTGTACTTCCCTGTAAAATACAGTGAGGAATGGGTTTCATTCTGTGTCTATAATAATAATAATGAAACTGAGAGGGGAAGTGATCAACTGTTCAGAACTCAGAATAACGGGCTTGGATTCTTGCACAACTTTTAAATATATTCGAAAATTTAACAGACACAAATAGAATTTCTGTGGCTGACTATCCAAATGATAACACAGGAAAACATTAGACACTTTAATCAAACATAATTATGTAAAGACCTTAAATAACCAGATGCAAATAGATCACTGTGTAGACAAGGTCTAGAACTTTCCGTACAGGAGTGGCTACGTCATTGAAGGGGACCGCCAAATCAACTAAATCAATAGTATTTAAATGTGTATATGGGTGTAACTCACCAACTCACCTCACACAGGCTTATATAGTTTGTCTTTCACTTATGTAGTTCAATAACTATTAAAGGTGATCAGTAGCAAATCAATTCACTCTGAATGGGAGACCCCACATAATGTTTGCTTGTTTACACCCAAATAAATATTACAATGGAGAAGCAGCAACAGATTTGAGCCATCTGTTCAAAATAGATCCCCAATAGATCAGTGCATAGCATGTTGTCACATTTTAGGTCAGACTAATCTCTTGTTTCTTGCTATTGGCCATGATGGCAGAATTATGAAAATCCACAAATACAAACTGAATTGTCTTGAAAACATTGGATAAAGTGATTTCCACTATAAGCTAGGTGTTCAGACGAAAGCAAGGACTTAGTGTCTTGTCTGCAATCATAGGGAAAAGAATGCTTTAGAGGTTTTACAGTGTCACAATCAAAGCAGTTATGTAATCTGTGTCCTTTTGGGGGTGACGCCCAGTGTTCCTGTGTATTCCAGTAAACCATATTTGGAGTGTACAGTGTGTGTGTGTGTGTGTGTGTGTGTGTGTGTGTGTGTAACGGGGGATAGCGGATGGGGTATCACACGGTCAATGAAAGGCTTTAAGAGGATTGCTCATGCCTCTGACTGACTCACAAGGTGCAATGAACTCCGACTCTATTGATGTTTAACTAAATTCCTTTGTTAATAGAGTATTTAGAGTCACATGTCCTTGGACTATGCACACACATTTACAAAGCAGGAATGTGGCAGACCGCCGCAGCAGGCAGATTTAAAATGTAAAAATTTGAGACTGAAGCAGAAATAACAATTGACGTGATTGTTTAAATAACGAGGTGTAAGTAACGAAGTGTTGTTCTGACCCGTCAGCGGTAAAGAGCGAGAGAGGTCTGCCATTATCTGGAGTTATTTACGCTTGTTGTAATGACTTTCACTGAAGGGTCTCCTTTACAGTGTACAGATGTCCCAGACAAAGAGACGGCCCGTGGCTCTGTCCCAAACGACTGTAACGACTGTATCCTCTGGGATTTGTTGTCACCCCGGTATTCATGGGAACAAGGATGGCATGTTTCTGTGGTTGCCGTAACGATAAAAAGGAGTCTGTCCTGGATGGGAACAAGCCCCTCAGGGAACCATGGCAACTGCAGTGAAAATGTCAAACTCCAGACCTTAAGTGCTCCCGCCGGAGGAATTTCAGCGATTGAACTGCTGTGTATCCAGCTTTCCATGTTTCCCTTTCATGCTGAGTTCATACAGTTTTATATGCATTGTTACTAAACTAAAATAGCTGAAGAACTATATAGAAGTTAAATAGAGAAGCTGCATAATTTATCACTATGTACCTTGCTTGTTTATTCACAATGGAATCTCTTTGAGGCAGCCTGGCACCAAGTTAATATTTCACCCTGGCTATCTCCGGCCTCTGGAAATTAGTCTTAAGAGGCCGGCTGGATTGAGCGAAATGGATGGATCAATTAAGCAGCAGAAGGTGGGTGGGAGGTTGGGTGGGGGTAGCATTACAGTCGGGACTAAAGATGGATGGCTTTAAGAGTTGCCAGAGAAGCTCTACTGCGAGGCGTCAGCACAGACGCAGGAAGAGTACCAGGGATACACCGATCTGACTTTTTCAGTCCTGATTGCGATATCTGGGCTTTGAGTATCGGCTGACACCAGTGTTTAATTAATAAGCTGTATGCCTCACTGTGTGGAGGTGACTGGGATCATTCTTTTATGTGTAAGGCAATATCAGGCTTGACTAAAACATCGCTTTTCCAACTTTGTAAAACTAAATGTGACCAATAAATACATAGCTATATATTTACTGAATTGTTATTTATTATTAAAATAAGTCGTACACAAACTACTTGGTAAACAAATCTTCAAATATAACAGGAATTACAATTCAAGTGTAAATCTTTATAATGTAGCAACCAATTGGTCAAAACTTAGACAGGAATTAAAATTCCGGTAAATAATGTATATCGTGTATAAACATAGAATTGAATTGAATAGATCCCCGACACCCGATCCTGCTAGTTGAGTCAGTTCCGGCCCGATATTCGATCCGGTCTCGGTGCATCCCTAATGAGTACCAAGCCAAACAAACACAACTATTGCCATAGACACCAACCTGTACTTCCCTACGCCTACTATAAATACAACCACACTCACTCGCCACCAGAGTTCACCCAGAGTCTGGCCAATTCTGAGCACTATGGTTACCACGAACAATGCTACAGTATAAATGCTGACGCCTATACACTTTATAAGACTTATAAGAGGCAGTTAAACTACAGCTAGTAGTGATTTGGACTTTCTGTCCTACCAGTGGTGTAAAAAAAATTAGACCGAAAGTTATTCATTCATCAGAGTGCAGATTCAGCTAATCCGTCCAGCATGATGAACAAAAGTTCCATCATGTGCAGTAAGTTTACAACCATGACTTCCTCCTCCGCAACAAAGTTAATGATTTACCCGCATTAAATCAGCCAGGGTAACAAGTTAACATCTAAACAGTGCTGTCACAAACACATGACACTGATGTGACGTGGACTTTTTCACTTCCTTCTCATGCAAAGCACTAAACTGCATTTTGCACCAACATAATCTATGTGATCTAATCTGATCTTTACAAGCTCCTTCCTTCTTGAATACTTCTCAGAATCAAGCTCTTGTTTCTACACAAATGAGGATTCAAATGTTCCTGGTGAAAGGCAGCCACTCTACATACTGGAAAGTCTGCAGGAAGTGGCTGCACAAACAAATAGACATGCAAGTAGATGGACAATCATACATGTGTAGCTAGGAGGGTGTGACCAGAGGAAATGTAAAAAAAAAGAAAAAGTGCTCTGGGAATACACTGGTGAGAGACCAGCATGCCTAGTAGCTGTGAGGAGGGGAGAAAACAAAGTAGAGTGCCATTAGGACTGAGAGAGTGATAGCACAGAAGTGGCCTGTGATATCTCTGCCATGACAGTGATAACAGGGCACAAGCTTAAATCAAAGGCATGGTCCTTGTGCTGGTTTACACAAATGAATCCCTTAAGGCGGGGTAGGAAGAGTGAGACAGCATTCGGCATTCAATTATGACACTAAATTTGACTGGATCAGGCCTTACAGAGTAACTCATGACATGATAGTATACTGATATTCTGCCTATGATGACTATCACTGCACAGGAAAGTCTGCAAGAAAAAGAAAGTCAACCACAAAAACCCTCAAATGTCTTTAGTTTTATAGATGACAAGTGAAAACACACGTGACACAATTTAAATGTCAGCGAGCCATAAACTGTCGATAGGCTGAAGAGCCAGAAAGCAGAACAGGTTCAAAATGTCTTCAGCAAAGGGAGGACGCTTTATTATCCCAAGACAATGTACTGCTGTACTGGTGCCAGTGTTGTAAATAAATCTTTTGTCCCATCCCTGATTTATAACACTTAAGTTTATTAAAGTTTCCATTGCGCATATTTCACAGCTTTAAAGCTGCGGTGGGTAGAACTGGAGCAAATATGATTTAAAAAAAGTTATTTTTATAAAGCCGTCACATATATCCTGACAGTAGTGCATGAGACAGGTAATCTGAAAAAAAAAAAAAAATCATGTGTCTCTGTGTTCTCCGGTGTCCTCTGGTGCTTATAATGTCATCTGCAAGATTTCATAGACCGGAGGAAAACAACCAATCAGAGCCGAGCTGGAGCCTGCTGTCTCAAAGCAGCTGTCAATCACTCTCGAACTTCGATCAAACAGTCAAACTAGGCAGCGCTGATCAAATATGAATCAATATTCTGTTACTGTAATGCCTATTTCTCGCCTCAAATGTTTTCAGAAACATAGTGTAGTGTACTGTTTAGCTGTAAAATGAGAAAGTTTGTGACCCGGCAGTCATGTTGAGATCAGTTGAGAAAATACCAAGCACCACCCACCAGCCGGAGCACAGCCAATAGGAACGCTCTCTCTGAAATGACCTGTGATTGGCCAAAGTCTCCCGTCACGGGCTAGATTTTTTAAAGCCTGAAAACAGAGCCATGAGGAGGTGCAGAAGTCTAGTTATCTCTCAGAACACTTGAATTACAATAAGCTGAAAGATTATTATGCCTAAAACATTCTGCCTACTGCAGGTTTAAGCAATATATTCTGCAGATACCTTTCGCAAAAAAATGCTGTTATAGCAAGTTGTAAAAGCAGAGTAGTGGGATTGTTTAGTCTAGCAGTCATAGGCTGAGGTTTCTCAGGTAGTTTATGCAATTTAGGAAAGCCAACTAATTAATTATTGAAGTAAATTTGCAGTTTTACATTTTGTGATATTCGTTTTATGATAACATACACATTATTTTACTGACAGAATTCGCACTGGGCTTATCATCCTATATTTATGCATATTCTCAGAAGCCCGAAAATAAGGGTCACATAAAAATTGCCCTGGGCAGCAGAGAGTCTGCTTATCAATAGTTCTTCTCAGTGTAGTACTTCCTGATAAAGCAGACCGACTTGAAGACATGACACCTACGTATGTGCAATTATTTCCTGGCAGTCCAAAGGCTTTTTGGCTATCATTTGCTTCCGAGACATGTACTTACTGGCAGTCTGACCTTTCTTTGGAAAAGGATGACAGGTAGATGAGAAACAGACGTCAATAAACTGGAAAAAAGGAGCTACAAAGGTACTGTAAGATTGCGCCAAAGCCAAATGTCTAATCACTAATATTGCCGTAAGCAAAATAAGTGTATCCTTACCTCACCTTTGTTGAACAAATCTCTCTACAGTCCTTGCTAGCTACATGTCTGCATTGCTTAACAATGTGGAAACAACCTGACAGACACTGTCAGGACTCAGTACTAGCTGCAAGCAGGCCACACCTAGAAATAAATCTGGTGCACCCTAAGACATATACAGTATTACAGACACAAGCCTTGCATCCATCACACACACATGCACACATAGCCGTTCAGATGGGAGGACGAGCCTGGTCTCCAGAGACAAAGGGAAGCACCTGGCTTCTTGTCTTCCTTGCTCTCACCGGATGTGGAGGTGTGTGTGTGTGTGAGTGAGTGCATCTGTGTTCAGACCTATAAATAGAGCCTGTGTCTTCCCTAGCTCTCGCTCCAGTGGGATTCTCTCATGTTTTAATTAAATAAACTGCTGCAATCAGGCCCAGCTGTGCCCTGCATCCCAAGCCTGCATCAGTCAGCATCCATGCTCGGGGGCAACACAGAGGCTGGGGGTGTCAGTGCATATGAGTACATGGAGGCAGAGAAAGTGAGAGAGAGACAGAGGCAGGCGGGAAGAGAGAGAGAAATGGACTAAGCCGTGAAATTGGGGCATTCTGCACTGAAGCCACCTGGGTATCATAGGAAGCCCTGCTCAGGTGTTCTGGATGGGTTCCCCGATGTGCAAACCAGCAGAAGGAGAGGAGCTATGGGCTCATCTCTTTCATCCTCCCCTCTCCATTCACCCTCCTCTTGCCCTTTTCCATCTCTTTCTTATTCTGCTAATTCTTTGCAGTGTCCCCACCTATATGATCCCTTTCAGCACATCTGTTCACCTTCAAAGAGTGGTTGCCATCATACAATGATATATTTAGCACATCTGGGACCAGAACTCCCCATTTGATGAGGTGCATATATAGTGTAATGCTATAGGTGGGAGACTCCAAATGGGAGGATTTTTGTTGATAACTTAAAGGTAGGGTGGGTGATCTTGAGAAACTAGCAAGAGTACACTGACTTTTAAAAAATGATCCAGCTGGAAAAACTGAGTCCATTATTACCAGCTCTTTTCCAATTAAAGTGTTTATCAGCACTAGCCCCAAAAGTCCCTAAATCTAGAGAGAAAGTTCGCGATTATTAATACACACAGCTGTGGGAACACACTGAGAAATGTTTCTCTGTGTTCACATCTGGAAAGCACTAAAATGTTAAAAAAACACAGATTTTCCCTCCCATGACCTCACGGCTATTTATTGTTTCTGCAAAAAGTGTTAATGTAAATAGATTACAGAAAGATCTATGTCTATCAACAAATGTATTTATTAGATATGCTGAATATATAGAAATGTATTTAATTAGTCATAGCCTATGTGTAGTTTGTTGCCCTCTTGCTAGCTTCCTACATAGTTAGCCTCTGTGGCTTTTGGACGCCGACAGCAACGTTAATATTACCGTTGCTTAGCAGCAGTGTTCTCACGACTTAACCTCTTGAACGGCAAACGTATTGTATACACGACTTCCCATGTTGTAAACACAAGCTCACATCATTTGGAGTTACCATGAGAGTATAGCCGACAAATGGAGTCACACCAACTTGTGTCTTGTGTGCCTGATGCTTGATTTAATCTCTCAAACCTCTCTGCATCATGGAACTATGTTCTTTGTTGATCTGAGAGGAGATGCTACACTAAAGATGATGTATCCTGTTAGGGAAATCAAATGCTAATGCTGTGCTGTGGTTCAAAATGTGTTTTGTTAAGAGGCCACATTTGCTGCTGTTTGTCTCTCTCTGACAAGCTGCGGTGCACTTGTGCATCTCTGACCACAGGATGTGAAACTTCCACTAAAGCCCGTGCATCAGTATCACTACCGGTGAGTAAATTGCACCACAGTATGTCAAAAGAATAGGAACTATTCCTTTTAAGCCCCATCTCCACCTCGATTTCCGGTTGGGGCCTGCTGTTAGAGCTCCACCAGGCACCCCAAGTGTAAAAGACTAAACTGTAGCTTTTAGTAACAGCAGCATTAGCTACATTGCTCCTGGTTACCATCTATAATTAATGGACTGGTGCTGCTGGTCCTTGTTCTGTTTCTGAACTAACCCCCAGTAAACCACGTGGCCATTACAGCCCTTGACACCCAGGAGGATGGATGCGGCCAAGAGCAGCTCTCAGTCAGTTACCAGACACCATCAATACCTGAGCTGGAAAAACAGCGAACAAGTGAATGAAAGATTATTTTTGTCCCAGTAGCTCAATGATTTATTTGTTTATTTGTTTCACATTTAGAGGAATCATTGCTCACTGTTATTGGGACTTAACACAGGCTATTCCTGTCAGTAATGTGTCCTCCACATGAGAATTGATTAAATTATTGATTAAGTTGTCCACAGCAGGTAAAAAGCGTGAACGGATCAATACCCATTTTGATGAGTAAGAGCGACCAACCCTCTCTTTGGTGTTTTTGAAAGGCTGTACTTGTATGACATGAACACTATTTCACTCACGTAGTCATTCCAGTAATGACAGGCTCTCATGTTTGCCAGTGAAAAAAGCCCTTACCTACTAATTATAATTGTGTTTTAATGTTTTTTAGACTTCCTTGCGTAAACTGTGACACTGGTCTATTGTATTGGGGCACAGACAGATGCATACCATTGTCTTAAATGGAGCACATACTGCAAAACAATGTCTCAAGGAAGCCCAACCTTGCCAAGCCTGCCTGTTCAGCAAGCACAACAGGATATCCAACCAACGGCGGTTTCAGCAGTAAATAGGAAAAAGGTCCCAGTGGAAAGTTATAATAGATCTGGTTGGCACAGAGTCAAGGACAGAGTCAGGTGAAAGTCCCAATTTTACAATAAGTGCTACGCATCAAGATAAGCTGTGCCTGTTAAACTACAAATAAGTGACTGATGTTTGGGCATCACATGGGTGATAATGACCAAAATAGCAAGCATAATTGGCCCTAGGTATCTAGACTGATAGGATGAGTGGACCATGGCCTCGGCTAGAATGTCTCCAAGAAAAGACAGATACTTGAGGAAGACTGAGGTGACACTAGGGCTGCACAATTACAGTAATTGAATATTAATCACGATCGCAATTTTGGCTTGCCACAATTACATGAACATGATCGACTGCATAAGCTCAACCAGAACTATACTAAAAAAATATATATAACATATGTCTCAATTCCCTGATTATCAGCTCTTAATTGAAAGATTAGTTTTTCCACTCTAAAAAGTGCAGTATTTGGAAAGGAATACGGTTGGATTTCTGTGCCACTGTGTTATTTAAAAACAATTCATAAATATAAAACACATTACAGGGATTGCAACCGGAAGTGATATGAGAGGGCGGAGCTAGGTAGAACCGAGCACTGCCATCTTGGTTTTTTGCAACCAGAAGTGATATGAGAGGGCGGAGCTAAGAACGCTGAACAAGACATTTTTAGGCGACCAATAATGAACTTTAATGAACTTAAAAACAGACACTGTGAAAGGATCAAAGTTCTAAGATGAAAACATGGACAACTCTCAAGCCCAAAAGTTTCGGTACAAGCCCAACATGGAAGAGAAAGCAGTGCTCTGTTTATTTAAATACGAAAGCGTAATAAAAATATTTTTTTCCCTAAAATCAATGACTAATTGTGATGTCAATATTGATCGTGATTATCATTCTGCCCATAATCGTACAGCCCTAGGTGACACACACACACACATTCAATGAAAGCCACAAAGAGTGATAGAAAAAAAAAAGAAAGAGAAGGGAGTGAATGATGAGACATTAATGAATTAATGATAACACGGATTAAGGACATGCAATATAACACAACTGCATGTGACTTAAATGACGTAAGGAATGATATGCTCAGGTTGACTTCACAAATGCCATTTATAGGCCTTATGAATCCAGTGACTAATAATAACGTGACCTTTGCCCCGGCCAAAAAAACACTCAGACAGGAGTGAGAATTGTGAAATACACAGCTTTGACTAAACTATGGATGCACAATAATGAACCCCAAAATCAAAAGCCCAAAAATAAAAGCATATTTCTGCCTGTGTATGTATCCCCCAGTCATTACTACAGTATGAGCATTATAATCAAGGCCTGCTAACATCAGCATGATTATAGCAGCCCATGATGCTCCATCAGTGGCACTATTATTATCATGGTCAGGTACATGGATATTATGGGATTGAGTTCCAGCATCCAGCTGAGTCTCATCATCATCATCGATTGGTGGAGGAAGGAGATCAAGGCTCAGCAAGCAAAGCAGAGGCGCATGGCCCCTCCAAGCCAGAGCTGTCACACATGACCAAACCACCACCACTTCATCCTATAACGTCTATGAGTATGTACAATAAGATCATAGCGTTTTATTCTCACTTACCGATTCCGGGTGCGGAGTAGATGAAGTACAATGCGGAGGTGGACAGTGAAAAAAGGAATAAAAGCCCAAGGAATGACCTTCTCCGGAACCGCAAATGTGTCGGCATTATACAGGCAGCAGAAAAAAAGCACACACACACACGGTTTCCGTATCTTCAAACGACGGTATAGCCCCGGTTACGATGTTGTGTCAAAAAAGCCCCAGTGGTCGTGGTCCTGCCTGGACGAGTCCGGTGGGTTAAATGAGCCGAGTAGTGTGGCCGGTCTGCGGCAGGAGGAGGAGGACTAGGAAGTCAGGCTATTTCCGCGGCGGCAGGTCGAAAGCGCAGGAGAGGAAGACCTCAGTCAATCAAGACATTACCATTTCCATTCCTGAGAGAGAGTGGTGGTTTCAGTTTTAGTCCGACGTCGAAGCGGCTGACGATGATAGCGCAGTTCAACCTGGCCTGGTGTTTTCAGTGATAGACCATCATTTGGCTCATACGTCGGTGGTGGTAATGGTGTTTGGCCGCTCCTGCGCTGCCTGCCTGCCGACCAGCCCTGCTATGAATGGAGCTGCTGCCTCTCTCCGCAAAATGAGCAATACCTAAAAGTGGGCGTTAACGGTACCCAACCGACCGACCGAGGGTACCCAACAAAACAAGGCTTGCTTGCTCAGTCACAACGTTAACGACGTAACACCGGCGACCGAATAATTCGAATGGAACGTAACACTCGAAGCACCGCGACGTCACAACGTTATGACCAGATGGTGTTATTATTTTTAAGCTAGCTATTTATTAGCATAACAGGATTTACATTACACAGGGGGCTGATTTATGACTAATTAAAGGGGGGATTTAATCTTTCTGCCAGCTCATTTAGCTGTAGTTTTTTACTCTGAAAATGACTCTGTAGCTTTACTCTGAAACTTGTGACAGGTGCTATAACCTGTCATCATGAAGGTTATGCTGTTTTACTCTTGTGTAGCCTGTGTGTGTGTGTGTGGTTTGTATTCCCCAATTACATGATAACTCAACTACATTACAGCCTCCAAAATGACCACTCTAAAACGGTTTCAATAATAATAAAATAATAAAGAAAATATGCATTTATCTGTAGTTTTACTCTGAAACTGATTGTTGTTTGTTTAATATCTAAACTGAGAACTGTAATAAAGGTGCTATAACCTGTCATTGTGAAGGTTATGTTATGTCCAGTTTGATGTTTTATTCTTGTGTATGTGTGCATATGGTTCGTGCTGTGTGATACTAAGGGGCATTTATAAAATTTTGTCCTCCCCAATTACATTATAACTCAACTACATTACAGCCTCCAAAATGACAAGACCACTCTAAAACTGTTTCAGTAATAATACAATTTTGCAAAAAAGAACTCTAACTGTCATTTTTATTCTATTCATAGCATATATAGGATTTATTGCAGGACTGTTGTATTTGTCTGCGTTAGGTATAACCTACTATTGTCTATCGTTATGGCATTTATGCGACTCACCACTGTGTGTATGATTTTGATCTTGCTCATGAATACATGTCTTCATAACAGTGAAGATGTAGGTACACTTTTCCACTTTTCCACTAATAAGATAAGATAAGATAAGATGAACCTTTATTAATCCCCGCAGGGAAATTCAGGTGTCAAAGCAGCAACATCAGCAAACAGAGTGAAACACAGGAGAGGTAAAGGTATACAAAAATTATAAAAACAATAATAGAGATATAAAAGATACAGAGTGAATGGGTGAACATAGTGTATACAGTCTGTCAATAAATAAATGTAGTATGTACAATAAATAAATGTAATATGTACATATGTGCATTCTATAAAGTGGTATATAGGATGTATAGTGTAAAGTAAGTGTAAAGTGTAATATTTCTTGTGTATGTTATTCATGTAATTTATAAATATATACATCTCAATTTGCATCCATCTAATATGACTCATTACAAGGTGGCAGGTGTTTTTAGTGTTTCTTACACCTGCAGGTAATTTACAGCTAGTGCAGGCTACAATAAAACTACAACATCCATGAAACAGCAGGTGGACGGGCTGACGCTACACCGCAATGGCTCATGGGAAATGGAGTACACAAGGATTGCTGTGAACCATCGATGCTTTATTATTTATACAATTGAAAGTGGATTCTTATCCACTGTGGCAGTAACATATTATTTGTTTGACAATAGCTGCATCAAACTGCGTCCGTTGTGTTTCTTTGCTATTCTGTCACGTCGTCTATGCCAGCTATTCTCAACCACTGGGCCGGGGCCCACTGGTGGGCCTCAGAGAGACACCCAGTGGGCCACGAAGGTGCGGCCAAATGGTTAGATTAACCGCTATTCTGCATTTCAGAGGTTATAGTGGGCTCACTTTTAAAGCTAGAGTGAAGATACTGGCATCATATGAAACTAGAAAAACCTAAGGAATCCATCGGTACCAACCGTGTCATGCTAGCTTGTCGGGAAGGAGGTTAAATAACGCTCCAAACTTACGTTAAATGTTGGCGACGAAAAACTGCCATGGCCATTTTCAAAGGAGTCCCTTGACCTCTGACCTCAAAACACGTTGATGAAATTAGGTTATATGGGTACCCACGAGTCTCCCCTTTACAGACATATATGTCACAGATGCAGTGACACAAAATTGAGCAATTTTTGAAACCAGCAAAAGTGTGTGGTGAGGAAATATGACCCTGAATAGTTTGGATTCATAATGACAGGCAGTGATGGGTGAGGGTAAGATGAATATCTATATGGGTCATTACACCTGACAGTGGCATAATAACACATATTTTATAGCCCAGTTTGTCATTTATTTGGTAAATGTTTTAACAATCGGAAGTGGGCTTCGAGTTACAAAAGGTTGAGAAGCCCTGGTCTAAGCAACGTAAAGAACTACAATTCCCTACAAGAAAGCTGAACCCGGAAGTGGAGTTGTGATGTCAACAGATAGAGCTGTCGACATGGAACTTCCAGTCTTTTCTATTACAAAACGTAGCTTTTGGGTTTAAATGTGCTCATTTGAGAATGACAGGCGTTAACTATAAGGTTTTGCTGCTGTCCTTGTTGCTGTTATTAGTAAACCCGTTGCAATTAAACTCGTTGGATGTGCGTGAGAGAGATGCAGACGGAGCAGCTGTGAACCATAAGGATACTCCAGCTGAAAACCAGCAACTACCAACAAACCATGGAAAAGAAGATGCAGTCGACCCACAGAAAGATGGACAGTCTGTCAGGTTTGATGCAACAACTATTGATTAGGAGCGACGTTACTCTCACTGTGGAGGAGGAACTTAGCCCAATGTAGCTAGCTAGCAGTAGCTTCACAATGTATGTAATGTTACTAAACCGGTTTCTATAATGTGCTGCAGACTAGCTAAGGGACAACTACAAGACACGTGGCGTTACTAAGTTAACCTACAGTGTGGTCAAGTGTTGTTATTAGAGTAAGAGAGGTTCAAATGAAGTTGTTGTAGCATTCAGAAGTTATTACTCAATTCCCCTTATTATTAATATGAAACATTTTTGTATTAGTTTTAGGACTAGGTGTAAAATTAAGAGATTCTGTCCTATCTATCTATCTATCTGTCTATCTATCTGTCTGTCTGTCTGTCTGTCTATCAATCTACCTACCTACCTACCTACTTACCTATCTATCTATCTATCTATCTATCTATCTATCTATCTATCTATCTATCTATCTGTCTATCTGTCTGTCTGTCTATCAATCTACCTACCTACCTACCTACTTACCTACCTGTCTATCTGTCTATCTATCTACCTACCTATCTGTCTATCTATCTACCTATCTACATACATACCTACCTACCTACCTACATTCCTACCTACCATCCTACATATCTATCCATCTATCTACCTATCTATCTACCTACCTACCTATCTATCTACCTACTTACATACCTACCTACCTACCATCATACATATCTATCCATCTATCCATCTATCCATCTATCTACCTATCTACCTATCTACCTATCTACCTACCTACCTACATACCTACCTACCTACCATCCTACATATCTATCCATCTATCCATCTATCTACCTATCTATCTATCTATCTATCTACCTACCTATCTATCTACCTACCTATCTATCTACCTACCTATCTATCTACCTACCTATCTATCTACCTACCTACATACCTACCTACCTACCATCATACATATCTATCCATCTATCTACCTATCTACCTATCTACCTATCTACCTATCTACCTATCTACCTACCTACCTACCTACATATCTATCCATCTATCCATCTATCTACATATCTACCTACCTGTCTACCTATCTACCTATCTATATAACTATAAAAATCTCTCTGAAGTGTATGCATGGCTTACAAGAGGCAACCTTTGGTAGAGAGTAATGCAACTAACTGATCACAAAAGTGTAATTTGAGAAAACAAACATGTAGAGTAAAAGCACAGATTCCGCTCACAAAAAATGCTGTATTTTTATAACTTATTTATTCAAATAAAATCAAAATAAGCGAATAGCTGAAGTGATATCAGGCAAGTTTCCTTAAGTATTAAATAATGGTACCACATGACATATCTATCTATCTATCTATCTATCTATCTATCTATCTATCTATCTATCTATCTATCTATCTATCTATCTATCTATCTATTGTATGCATCACACCAACATGCTTTTTCTCCTGACTGTCTCCTTGTTGCAGGTCCAATGACACCGATAACTACAGCAATGAGACCCTCCACTCTACAACACCTGCTGTCAAGCCGACGACCCCGGCGCCCCCAACTGCCAAGCCCATCCTGCCCGTGCAGACAGGCGTCAAGGCCCAGGAGGAAGAGCAGTCTAGCGGACTGACCATATTCTTCAGCCTGCTGGTTATCGGTTGGTAGTCTTTATGTTGCTTCATCGTTGTCTGTCACGCAATATACATAACTTAGACCATCATGCAGCTAATAATGGAGGGCAAATGTACAGCCACTCCAGTGATTCCTTAAATCAGATGTACTGGTGGTGTTTCAGGATGAAGGAAGTGGGTAAAGGAAAGGATGTGGTTCCACATTAATCCAGTATGTGTAAGGTCATGAAGAGTGTCTTCAGACACAAAGTGCCCCTTTATGCACTTTAGTGCACTGCATGTTAAGTCACATGCTTACGACTGTGAGTGTTTGTACCAACAAAGTGGCATAAATCATGCATCAGGTTACCAATTAGACTCGTTCGCTTTGTAGACACACAAGCATGTTACTTAGTCTTGCACCGAAGTTCTCAGCGTAGCATTTGATTGGTTGCAGGAAGCACAACATGCAGAAAATCATAATCATTTGCCTTCTACAGTTAATACCGTCTCATCAGTGGTTTGACTGAGATGGTAGAGATCAATAAATGAGAGGCCACCTCAGAGTACAATATGGAAACCACACATTAGTCCTAAATAGCACTTCCGGGAAATCATATTAACATTATGTAGCTTATGTGCTTTAATTGGGCTTGAATTTAACATCTCCCTGATGACAAAACAGTCCAGCTTTGATGATCCGACCTCTGCTTTGCATCCTCTGTGTCTTATGACTATCTCAATTGCTGCACTGCATTTCTGCTGTATGTATGAATTGCCATTTACTTCATTGTGGCCTTGGGGTTTGTCATCATAATTATGCTAATTTGCATAAGCACTGATTTAGCACATTGATATACACGGTTTCTTATTGTACTGTCACAACCTAATTTTATGTTTTAATTGGGGGCAATTATCGTTATTGTACAGTCTCAGAAGTATCATTTTAAATGTCAAGCAACTGCTTTCTAGTCATATTTATGACAGGCAACTCATTTAGAGCTGCAACGATGAATCGATGAATCGATTAATTGACCAGGTTGTCAACTATTAAATTAATCACCAACTATTTTGGTAATCAATTAATCGGTTTGAGTAATGTGAATATTTTCTGGGTTCTTTACTCCTTTACAAACTGAATATATTTGAGTTGTGGACAAAACAAGACATTTGAAGACGTCATCTTAGGCTTTGGGAAACACTGATCGACACTTTTCACAATCTTCTGACATTCTATAGACCAAACAACTAATCGATCAATCAAGAAAATAATCAACTGATTAATCGACATTGAAAATAATTGTTAGTTGCAACCCTAAACTCATTTGCAATATTTTCATAGACTAATAGGACGTGAATTCAAGTTCATCTAGACTTTCAACGAGAGGAAACAACGTTGGAGCTACAGGATTATTCACTGACATCCCTGTTCAGTCTACAGTAGTTTGTGTGAAGGAAAGCAGCCAGAGAAAAGATCTTAATACTATATGATGTGGGGGCTATTTTTGGAGCTGATTTGAGTTGGTGTGACATGATGTTCGGGACATGGATGTATTTGTCCCAAATGTTCATTCAGTGTTCTTTGCTCTCCCCTCTCACCCCAGGTATCTGCATCATATTGGTGCACCTGCTTATCAAGTTCAAACTGCATTTTCTTCCAGAGAGTGTGGCCGTCGTGTCTCTTGGTGAGTACTTCTTAGTTAACATGTAGCTCTGCACAAGCTGGGTCATGGAATGTACATTGTTTCTGTATTTAAGAGCTCTCTAGGAAATCCTGTTAAAAGGCAGGGACAGTTTGAGTACAACAAACTATTGTTGAGATTTGAGAGTTTCCCAGTATACTCCACTTTTTGCTTTTTTTTTTTTTTTTTAAGAGCACGTAAAATGTAAATCTCATGATGCCATTTTTTACTCCGTCAGAGAACATTTTTAACATTATTGCCAATTTGTGTGTGTCCAGCAGTGACTTAAACATCTAGATTTCTCTTTTTCTCAAAGTTTTAGGGCTGTCCTCGACTTAAGAAATTATTAGTCGACTGATCGATTAGTCGATTTAATCAACAAATCTGTAAAACTGAGTTTCTCCACAAAGAATCACACAAAAGCACTACTTTAGATATTGTGTTTACCAGAAATGTGCTCATAGGTTTCTTGGAAATAAGTCATAAGTCATAAGTCATAAGACTAAGTAATGGACTAAAGAGCATAGGCTAACCCAATGGTATCATCGGTGGCCTTATCCAAGATATAGGAAGTGGTTTGTTGTAAAAAAAAAAAAAAAAAAATGATTTAGCTTCTCGTGTGAGGTCACTTTAGGTTATTTCTACTTCCTCTAATGCCTCCCATTGTCTCTTCTTTACATGTTTGTGCAATTATACTCACTCAAATTCAGTGACACACATCTGTCTTGACCCTTAAGGCCTTTTCCTCTTGCCTGACCTGCATGCTGCACATGAGACACAGCTCGCCTCAGTGTTTGGAGTGGGGGGTTCTGCCGAAGAGAGATAACACTCTGCTTACAGATCAGGAAGGACTGCTCTTCCTTCCTCATCATTTCCTCTCTCTCTCATCTACTCATTGTGTGTTTCCTCTACGCTATCCCCTTCCATCTGCCACATATAGCTGGGTCCTACACGATGCTTTGATGCTTCATTTCTTTTTCCATCTTATCTCTCTCTCTCTCTGCCCTTTACACGTCTTTGTGTTTTCCTCGCCCTTTTAATTAATGTTCTGCTGGGCTGTGTAACGAGAGAAGGCCCAAGGGGACTTTCTCAAAGACAAAACTAAAGACAATAGTCCTTTTACACTCCTCTTTTGGACATATGCCAGGCATCCGTTTGTTTTAAGCACTAAAATAGCACTTTGCCTCAGGTTGTCACTCCATCTGTGTTCTGGTTGTATTGAAATTTTCATATGAAAGGGTAAAATATTTAAACAGTGGTATTGTTTTTCATTTCTCCCCGCTCTCTCTCCAGGGATTCTAATGGGAGGCTTCATTAAGATCATCGAGTTCCAGGAACTGGCCAACTGGAAGGTATAGTCTGACTCCTTGTTCACACCCCGCTTCACAGCTCTTTGTGTCCACACCGCACTGGCCGCAATTTTTGTTCGCAATTAACACACAATTAATGGTGCTTAGTTTGGTTTAATTCATTTAGCATGAGGCAAAACAGCCACATTCCTCCACATATCACACAAGCTCAAACAAAATCCAGGACAGAGTTGCTTCAAATCCATAAACTAAAGAGCTACACCCACTGCATTCTTGATATTAACCACCATTTAGAGGGTGGGGGACAAACATCTGCATTGCTTATTGAAAACATAATGCATCAAGCCCAGAGTATATATAAACACTTTTCCTAGTTCTTATACAATGCTATTTATCCCACAGCGAATTCTCCGGGAACTCCCCACCCACCCCCGACCCAATAAACATCTGCCGTCCCTGTGCTGCACGATTTTTATCTCTCTTTTTGTGCCGTTCTTTTTTTTTGCCCAGTCATTAATTTCCTGGCCTCCTGCTTTTGTCACAAATCTCATCTCTCTATCTCCCCTCTGTTACCTACCCATAGTGACACACGCCATTCTTTGCTTGCTATCTTTCCCACTGCGTCCTTATGAGCCCGCCTTTTTTTCCTCCTGGTTCTCACAGCCTTTAATTAACATTCCTTGTTCTCTGCCAGCGAGTGAGAGAACGAATGAACAAGAGATGCAGAGAGAAATGCAGAGTGAGGGGGAGGGCAGAAAAGAGGACAGGTTGTGTCAATGTTTTCTTGCACACTGGGGCCCATTGTTTTTTAGCCTGGGGGCCCCAGGGTGTTGCTGAGTCATCGCCACTACTAGTAACCAGAGCCCCCCGGTTCCCCTTTACCCCTGTCCTGTGAATCTCTAGATCTGCTATCACTATGTTTGTGTTTAACTCTAACCTGCTCACCTGACCATATATAGTAGGCAGTGGCTTCGTGGCCTGTTATAACTACACAGCATCATAAAAACTGTCTGAGAGATGAGTAATGAAGTTACTCCGGGATGGGAAGCAGCATCTTTGCAGGAGCATGCATATGCTAAGTGCTCAGGCCGTCGGAGACTTCAAAAGACCCGGGCCGTGATGCAAATCCATTATGTCTGACCTATTTGTTTTTGAGAGAGCCCCTTAGAGCAGGATGCACCATGTAACCTGTTCACTGAGCAACAGCCAGTGGCAAAGCTGTGATTCTGTCAGCATCATTTTTTTTAAACTGCAACTCTTTTGAACTTGTGTGCAGACAGTGCACTTACTCACAGGTCCACGTTTTACCACCACAGTCAGTGCATCTGTCTTTTTTATTTATTTATTTTTTTTTTAATCACACATTTTGCAGGTTTAATCTGGATGCGTCCTCGCTCTTGTAGCAACCCTTTTAATGCTGGCGCCATCTCCTCCATCTAGCTTGTTTCTAAAGCTGCAAGCCCATGTGGTTAATCTAGCAAGCCTCCGGGACTGCCCCACAAACCACCAAGGGTGTACAAAACCCCTCAGGCAGCAGCATCCTGTCAGCACTAGCCTTTCAGCACCAATCTGCTCTCTTTGCTTTTCGCTACCAACTCCTCTTTCTCTAGTCCTCTCCCTACAATCCAGCATATGAACTAAAACAGTACCAGAAAAGCGTATGTTTTCTGGTACTGTTCGCCGCTTTTCCTGTTCTCTCATCTGCCCATCTCTCCCCTGTGCTCTGACACAGATTGAAGAAGAAATAGCATGCTGGTACGAAGTAACACGCTAGCAGCAGTTTGTCTCTCTGAGAGAGATACATAGGTGAATATATTTGCATCTACAGTGTACTCCAGATTTAGTTTTCTTTCTGTACTGTATTTTGTTGCCTCGTTTTCCCTCAGTGGCTGCATTGGTGTGTTTTAAGCCCCAAAGGGCAGCACATATTTTTAATAGATCTCTCCCACGCCGCGGATAGAGCGACACAGGGAGAACGGTTTTAATTGTGGTTCCAGGGGCCCTTTTCCCATGTGGTGATGTCACTGTGTGTCAAAGCCGAGCCTCCAGGGAGCCCGTACTCTGAGCGAAGGTCTCTCCAGTCGTTCCCGCTTGTATTTTTTTCTGCTCTCTCTCTTGGCCGTCTTTTAACTGCGCTGCCTTCATCTCTGGCATTCATCTTTTCTCATTTAGTTCAAGCCCTGTCTCAGCACTTCCCCAGAGTACGCCCGTCCTCTGCTCTCTGGTTTTATCCATTTCATCTTCCCTGCTCTTACAACATATATTTCTCTGCTGCCTATCAATATCAGTGTTCCTGAAATCTCGTTACACCTTCTGCGGCGACAGAGCAGGATGAGGTCAATCTAGTGCATTCTGACCGAAAATCTCCAGCTGAATCGAAACAATTTTGATAATTGATTAATCGTTTGAGTCATTTATCAAGCAAAAATTCCAAATATTTGCTGGTTTCAACTTCTGAAATGTGATGATTGGTTGCTTTTCTTCGTTTTCTATCATTATAAATTGAATATATTTGGTGTTTTGAACCGTTTGCCTGGCACAGCGACCAATTTGTAGACGTCACCTTGGGCTTTTATTAACTGAATGATTAATCAGTTAATCACAAAAGTAATTAACATTCCATCACTGACAGTCATTTTAACCCTTAATTGCAGCCCTTCTGAAATTAGTCTCTTATCAACAAATAATGCAAAGTATTGGCTTGCTGACATCTGCTTATTTAAATCTGCGTAGATGTGCATATGCAAAGTCTGTGTGTTCCTGCTCAGTCTCTCCAGTAGACATCCTCATATGTGTGGTAGTAAAACATGAGCATACATGTATACATGCAGGAGCACAGCTGTACGTAGGTTGTAATGCATGCATTGCATACCTTCTGGTGTCTTGTATTCATTCCTGACCTTTTACCTGCTCTGGAGGGTAGAATTCGGGCAGATATAAATGTCAAGAAAAAGTGGTAAACTGGGAGCAGTCCTTGCTGTGGCCTACTTTTCCTGAAATTTGAATGCATAATTAGACAAAGTAAGCGGAAGCATAGCCTTTTACTCCAGCGTACATCCTGTATAGGCTATCCTCTATGCCTGGCCTATTTTTCAGAGCTTGTAGTGAGAATAGAGTTGGTCGCTGTCATGAAAAGTATCATTAGAGCCAAAGTTACCATCTTGACAGTCAAAAGTCGGGTGTATGGTTTTGAATTAATCAATGTGCTGTGGTATTGTCTCATCTCATTTGCCAAACACATCATGCTCCTTCGGGTCATAACCCTGAATAATTGGTTAGATGAGGAAAAATGGATTATAAATTCAGAAGATGATGAAACTATGTCGTCATGTTTCTGATAAATTGCCCCTTTTTTGAAAAGTTAATTTCACCAGTCACGCTGTGTATTCTAATGTTGGCAACTCTGTGTCAACTAATGGATAATTGCAGATTAAAACTGTGTTCGCCAGAAGAAAGTAAATCACGCTCTTATCTGACTCACCTCTCGGCAGTTTAATTCAATGCTGCTAACCTATAACAAACCACATCTCTGCAGTACTTCCAGAAATAAAGACTTTTTAGGAAGTAATTGTCTTAATGCCCATCTGCTTGTGAGGTTATTGGGGTCGAGAGTCGGGCTCTACCAGCTGTCAAAGCTGGCTCCCATAATACAATGAGAGAGATTGTTGACTTGATGGAGTAAATATGGGCCTGCCCTCTTCCATCTCTCTGACAGACACAACTGCAGTGCGGCCCAGAAATAGATCCTCTCTATGAACATTCACTAATGCATACCGTATATTGACTTCTACATTACTAGCATAGATTATACACAGAACACACTCACACACACACACTGGCTTATACAAGAACACATGGCGCATCATGCACAGACACATTGGCAGCCAGAGCGTAATGCACGGGCACATGATACCTACGCCTGATCTTGGAGGCTGGCCCATTTAGCTGAGAAGCAACAATGATTTCATTATATCGCTGAAATAATCAGAGAGCTATGGTCACTGGGATACACTGTGTGTGTGTGTGTGTGTGTGTGTGTGTGTGTGTGTGTGTGTGTGTGTGTGTGTGTGTGTGTGTGTGTGTGTGTGTGTGCGTGCGTGTGCGTGTGCGCGTGCGCGTGTGCGTGCGTGTGCGTGAGTGAGAGAGTCAGTGATTTAAAAAAAAGCATATATAGGTATTCATGTGTCCTTTTACAGCATGAGTGCAAGAAAGAGAAATGTCAGTTGTAGTGCTGGAATGCATGAATTGGCTTGCAGGCGGGCATTCCCCCCGATGAGCACCTGATGAGTGTGTGTGTGTGTGTGTGTGTGTGTGTGTGTGTGTGTGTGTGTGTGTGTGTGTGTGTGTGTGTGTGTGTGTGTGTGTGTGTGTGTGTGTGTTTGTCATCCGGAGGTCAACATCCAAATTAGTTTTGTCATATGAAGGGCTGTTACTAACAGCTCAGGCATGGCCTCCCCCGTCACACTTTTTACCCTCTTCCATGACTAAGTATTAAGTCAGCTGATGGTCACTGAACCGGCCTTCATCAGTCAGATGAATTGTGGGGAATATTTGTTGCGTAATAATCACAAGCACGTGTTTTATCGTTCAGTCACACACACATAATTTGCTCATGTATAACGGTACTGTTTAGCATTGTAGGCTCATTGAAGATGGCAAAACTTTACTACTTTGTACTTTGTGATTTATTTAATCTGAAAGGATTTCTGAAGGTTTTCGTTAGTTGCAGCTCCCAGCTAGTTGAACTGTCCCTTTACCACTACGCTTTGTTACTGTTGGTCAGTGTGCAACTCCAAGCCAAGGTTACAATCACTTGTCTGTCACCTGACCATTGCTACTTTTTTTGGATTGTATGTAACTTCGTCCCTGTCCTTCTATAAAAGGAGGAGGAGATGTTCCGACCCAACATGTTCTTCCTTTTGCTGCTGCCGCCCATCATCTTCGAATCTGGATACTCTTTACACAAGGTACGGCAGAGTGTGTGCATGAAGCTGAATTTACACGGATCAAGATGACACAGTATGAATGTAATGCACTCAAAAGTGCAAAACAGCATGTAAACACAACATTTATATACAGTATAAGTATAAGTATATGTACATATATATATATATATATATATATATATATATATATATATATAT
>CAKAOI010009047.1:842-14100 GCA_916701655.1 Sebastiscus albofasciatus | reverse complement strand
CGCCATTTTGGACTGAAAGCGACTACCGGACGTCAGTAAAATGCCCACCTACAAAAGTGAAACAACATAATTTCTATTCTATTGTCATATTCTACTGAAATGGCCTGTGTTGAACAATAAAACATTACAAATATCATCCCATCATCACCTGACTGCTCCACCCATCTACACACCTGCCTCCACTTCCTTCATCTGCTCTGTAATCACCTGGTCTTCTCCGCCCACCTGCTCTTTTGTATAATTCACTTTTTATTTTAGGGAACATTTCTCACTGGCTGTAAGTTCAGTTTGCTGATGTATCCTGTTATTGTCACTGGCTGCAAACATCTGAATGTATATGAAGATGTGTCCCCAGTTAATGATGGTATATAGAAACAGTGACTGATGGTATATAGAAACAGTTACTGATGGTATATAGAAACAGTTAATGATGGTATATAGAAACAGTTACTGATGGTATATAGAAACAGTTAATGATGGTATACGTCCTGTGTTTCACCTACAACCAGCCAGCTCCCCTCAGCGCTCCTCTTAATTGGGGACATGATGACAGTCAGCACAATAAATAGTGGGCATTTCCCATGAAGGAGGGACGATGATTGGTCGCCGTCAGGTATTTGGCTGCTTTTGTCTGACGGGTGGATTCCAGCCATTACTGGACCGGACCGGACTAATTAGTGGAGCCGTGGCTCGGCTTCATTAAACGGAGTCGCCACATTCTTTAAAACCCAACGCCGCCCCGACTCCCGACGCAGGAATTCAGATTTTTTTATTTTTAGGGACAGAGGACAAAAGACCAAAGACGGTTGTTTGAAAAGACACCGTCATAAATAGCAGCTTTGATGGTGGCAGCAGCGGCGAGGCCTCTGGAGGAACGCCGTGTTAGAGGGTCATGAAGTAGAAATAATGATTAGTGCTGCTCTGAGAGGTCAGGATGGAGGGAAACCTACCAGATCATCATTCTTCATGTATCATGTTCACCTGGCTCTGTTTCATTACAACTGGCTCATATTAACAACACAGTTTGGTCAGCTGCTAGGCTGCCTGGTTACAACCGGTTAATGCCAGGCGGTTACAGACGATACTGCTGTAGAACATGACAGAACCAATCAAAACCCATCGGCTATCGGCCATATACACTCACCGGCCACTTTATTAGGCACACCTGTTCAATTGCTTGTTAACACAAATAGCTAATCAGCCGATCACATGGCAGCAACTCAATGCATTACATCATCTAGACGTGGTGAAGACGACTCGTTGAAGTTCAAACCGAGCATCAGAATGGGGAAGAAAGGGGATTGAAGTGACTTTGAACGTGGCATGGTTGTTGGTGCCAGATGGGCTGGTCTGAGTATTAAACTGCTGATCTACTGGGATTTTCACCACAACCATCTCTAGGGTTTACAGAGAATGGTCCCAACAAGAGAACAGATCCAGTGAGCGGCAGTTGTGTGGACGGAAATGCCTTGTTGATGTCAGAGGTCAGAGGAGAATGGGCAGAGTGGTAGGAGATGATAGAAAGGCAACACTAACTCAAATAACCACTCGTTACAACCAAGGTATGCAGAATACCATCTCTGAACGCACAACACGTCCAACCTGGAAGCAGATGAAGACCACCCGGTACTAGCAAGGTGTACCTAATAAAGTGGCTGGTGAGTGTACATACATAGATGCCGGATTGACTCCTGGATCGTACGTCAACGTGGACGCCATATTGGACAGGGCTGGCCTGTAACCCTCTAGCTACTAGTGAACGGGGAAGCTTCCGGTTATCTGGATAAAAACCACAATAAGGTCTACATTTATCAACCAATTTCAGCGAGTCGTTATTATATTAAAGGGTTTATGATCTACGAGGAGTAACGTTAAGGTAATGTTACGATTTAACTGTTAAATACGCTAACGTTGCTGCTTCCGGTTCCTGGATCAGCGGTCTGTCCTTCGATATGATTCAATCAATTATTAGGTCGTTATTATAAACTAGTTCTATCATATCACATTTTACTTTAAGTATTTTTCACATTATCGACTGTTCAAGTTAACGTTACGTCTTTACTAAACGTGGTGGTGGTCTTGCCCTGTCCAACATGGCGTCCACGTTGACATATCGCCTTAATGGGCTGAAGCATCTAATGCGGCGTTTATGTCTGTGTCTAAGCGAGGGGTTGTATGGTTCTGGTGTAGCCGGCAGATATCCGGTCGTGTCTAGAAGGTAACCACGAGAACGTTGAGGCGAGGCGTTGACGTTGAATAGTGACGTTGGGATCTGGATCTGGTTTGCAGATATTACATTAATAACCAGCATTCACTGGAACATTCAGACCGTTCAGGTGTGAGAGAAACAGGATGTTTATTTATCTAATCCAGTGGGATGTCAGTGAAACGTCCGCATTGATACTAATACCTGAATGTGCACGTGAAGGTCGGGTGCACGTGAAGGTCGGTGTGTGGAGCTTATCGTTCCTCCGTTGATGAGTGTCTCTGTGTGACTCTGCGACGCCTCCGCCTTTCTCCAACCAGCAGCAACTTAATCCTTCACTAACCGACGGAGACCGACCCCACGATCTCCATTCAGCACCACCTGACCTCTGACCCCACGGGGAAAACATGATGATGAACGGAGGAGGAGGAGGAGGAGGAAGAGGAGGAGGAGGAAGACGAAGAGGAAGAGGAAGAGGAAGAGGAGGAAGAGTCAAGTCAAGTCAATTTTATTTGTATATCACAAATCACAAATTTGCCTCAGAAGGCTTTACAATCTGTAGAGGATACGACACCCTCTGTCCTTTACAGAGAGGAGGAGGAGGAGGAGGAAGAGGAGAAGGAGGAAGACGAGGAGGAGGAGGAAGAGGAGGAGGAGGAGAAGGAGGAGGAGGAGAAGGATGAAGAGGAGGAGGAGGAGGAAGAGGAGGAGGAGAAGAAGGAGGAGGAGGAGGAAGAGGAGGAAGAGGAGGAAGAAGACGAAGAGGTGGAGGAGGAAGACGGAGAGGAGGAGGAGGTTGAGGAAGAGGAGGAGGAGGAAGACGGAGAGGAGGAGGAGGAAGAGGAAGAGGAGGAGGAAGAAGACAGAGAAGAGGAGGAGGAGGAGGAGGAAGACGGAGAGGAGGAGGAGGAGGAAGGGGAGGAGGAGTAGGAAGAGGAGTAGGAGGAAGACGGAGAGGAGGAGGAGGAGGAGGAGGAAGAGGAGGAGGAGTCCAGTGCTTCACCTCCAGTGCCCTGCTCCCCTCCTGGGTGTGGGTGGGTGGTGGTGGATTAGAGTGGAGGTTGGTGTGAGCGCGGCACCGGGCTCCAGAGCTCCAGGCTGCTACACCGCCAGCAGCACCGTGAGCCGGTGTCGCCAGAGCGATCTGCCAGGTACGCCACGGAGGATTAAAGCCACTAGTGCTGGCACTAGGAGAGGGGCGACGTGAGGGGACGCGTCCCACGCAGCAGCTGCAGCATGGAATCATGGGAAATATGAAGACACATGATGGAGAGGAAAACCCTTAAATGTTTAAGAAATATCTTAAATGTTCTCACTGAAACAGAGAGGAGAGATGATCAACTGTGGAGGTTTGAATGCTCATGTTTCACTGCTACAGCTCCACCTGCTGTCAGTATCCAACCATCAAGGTACAGCTGAAGGTTTCATTCTGACATTCAGGAGATTCAGATTTCTTTTCCAGCCGTCCCAAAAGTTCAACCCCCAGAACCTTAACCCCGTAAACCACAACACACATCAGACCATGGATTTAAGACCAAAATTAAGATTTTTATTTTCATAAATAACTGTATTTATTATAATATTAATAAACAATCAGTCCCTGATATTGTCGGCTTAAAAGTGTTTAGTCGGGTTCACTACAACGAGAATTACAGGAGTGAAAAGTGTATTTCTTTCTTTCTTTCTTTCTTTTTTATTTATTTATGTATGTATGTATCTATCTATCTATCTATCTAATTATTTATGCATGTATGTATGTATTTATTTATTTATATATTTATTTATTTATGTATTTATGTATCTATCTATTTATCTATCTATCTAAATATTTATGCATGTATGTATGTATTTATTTATTTATATATTTATTTATTTATGTATTTATGTATCTATCTATCTATCTATCTATCTATCTATCTATCTATCTATCTATTATCTATCTAATTATTTATTTATTTATTTATGTATTTGATTATTTATTTATTTATTGTGTCCACCAGCATTTATGTTTTTCTAAATGTTCAACACCAGAGGGTAGCATCGTGTTGATCTGGTGTTTTCCTCCTGATGTAGAAGAACTACAGGAAGTTCTGCTGTCAGAGGTCATTACAACAATAAACACAGAGATATGTTTATATTTACTTTATGAGTTACTTTTAAAGAATTATTGTTGAAGAAGAAAAGGAATGTTTTTACTGTGGTATAAAATGTGTAAAACTTTGTGTCTGAAGCTGCAGACTGATGATGATCTCATCTGTAACATCTGCACCGTTACACAACTCAGTGTTGATTGGTTCGTGATGACATCATCATTTACTTCTACATTATTTTCCCCTTTGCATTTCATCCCTTATGTATTTCCCCAAACTTATTTACTTCTGTATTATTTTATTTATACATTTCTTTATGTAATAATTTATTTTTGCTTTTTTTTAATTAATTCATTCATTTTATTTTTACATTTATTTATTTATTCATGCACGATTTTCCCTTTGCATTTCACCCCTTATTTATTTCTGTATTGTTTTGGCTGAAAAAGCAGTTTCACGTTGAACTATTTATTGAACACCACACTGAGGAGTCACTTTATTTTAGTCATTTACTTTGCTCCATGATATCTGGATTTACTCAGTCACTTATTGTCTTTTTTACTACAAACTCATAAATTCTGCATGAATTTTCTTTCCACTTGTCTGAAAGAAGACGTCACCAAAATCTCTAAATAGATCAGTGAATCTAAAACCAAGTTTTCTTCCTGTAGTGACTCACTTTAAAGTGAAGGAGAGTTATATTATATTACAGAGGTAGTATGAAGAACACATGATGGAGAAAAACATTTATTGAACAGTGTCTCTGTACAGTTCTGTGATTGGTCCTTAAAACCTGTAATTTACTTTATATAATGCTTTAATCTACATGCAACAAAAGCAACATTCACAAATATACGAGGACATCAAATATATGAAGGACGGAACCTCCCAAAAATAAATCTATAAAATAACAAAATACATAAATGACTCGATAAATAAATAAATATGTCATTAAATGTAGCAAAAATATTAAAAATAAATGTAGCCATTAATTAATTGATAAAATGTGACATAAATTTACATTTCTGTTTTATTTATCTTTATATTAATTCCATTATTTATTTACTCTGTTTAATTTTCCTTTTTATTTATGTATTTAATTTGTATTCATTTTTAAATTAATTCATTTATTTGTATTAATTTATTTATTTTTAAATGTATGTATTTATTTATTCCTGTTTAATTCCTTTATATTTATTTTTGCATTTATTATTTATTTATTTGTTTATTTTTCCATTTATTTTTTTATTTAACTCAACGTGTGTCTCTGACCCCATGATGACACACTTATTTGCATAATGAGGCAGAAATGCATAAAGAAAAGAATACAGAAAAAAATAAGTTTAGAAAAATAAATAAGGGGTGAAATGCACAGATAAAATCATGCTGAAATAAATAATTAAAAAAATGCATAAATACATAAATAAATACATTTAAAAATAAAATAATGCATAAATAAATAAAGAATAAATGAAAAAAAAATACATTTAAAAATTAATAACATATAAATAAGTAAAAGGGAAAATTAAACAGGAGAGTAAATAAATAAGGGAATTAATACAAAGATAAATAAATAAATATAGAAGCAAATTAAAACAGAAATATCAATTTATGTCACATTTTATCAATGAATTAATGGATACATTTATTTTTAATAATATTTTTGCTAATTTTAATCCCACATTTATTTATTTATTTATGGAGTCATTTATTTATTGATTGATTGATTTATTGATTTTGCCAGGTTCCGTCCTCCATACTAGTAGAGTTAGTGCTGTGCTCCAGGTCAACCACCAGGAGGCGGAGTAGAGCTGTGCAATAATCCATCAAATGTAGAACTCTTGGTCTTCTTCGTCCTCCTCATCTTCCTCCTCTACTGGAGCGCTGATGATGCTGCAGCTGTCTGATTGGTTGATGGAGGCGTCGCTGAGGGACGGAGCAGCGTTAGAGTTCACGCCGTGGATACGAGACCCCCCCGACAGGTTGGAGGCAGAGCTGATGGTTCTGAAGCTGCTTGGAGTCCGGCCCAGCGTCGCCGCCCTGTAGGCCTTCTCCGGGACGCCAGGAGACAGGGACGGACCGATGTCTTCGGGTGGCGCCGATAGCGGCCGAGGAGTCTGTGGCAGGCTGGACCTGATGTAGGCGGACACCACCGTGAGGTCCACGCCGCTACCCGGATCCACCGTGTCCCCCGTGTCCACGTCCGTCTCCTCCGCCCCGATCAGAGCGTCCAGGTTGAGCCGGAAGGGCGGGACGAGGGAGGAGCTGCGGGTGAGGGAGTGGCTCCGGTGATGGAGGCCCGGAGAGGAGCAGGTGGAGCTGGCCGAGCCCAGGTTAGGCAGAGAGAACAGGGAGCCGGACCGGGGGCCCCTCCACGGGTCCGACTCGTCCGGCTCCTCCGGCTCCTCGCAGGCCAGAGGCTGACAGCTGTGGGAGCTGTGGGACGTCTGGTGGACTCTGAGACGGGATGGGGCCCGATGGTGGTGGCGGCGGTTCCGGTAGGAGGCGGCGCTGCGGGTGAAGGTGGATGGAGCCGAGGCGGACTCAGGGACCGAGGAGGAGATGTAGCAGGGACCGTGTTGGTGCTGGAAGTGAGCGCCTTGGACCTGAAACCAACCAGAACATATTCTGTAATTCACACTGTAGGCTGCGTATTCTACTTTATTCAGTTTTTCTAGAAATACATATTCATCACTAAATGTCAGAAAAATGTCTGAAAAAAAGGTCTGAAAAAAGTTTTTAAAAAATGTAATACAAAAAATGTGTTTGAAAAAGAGTAAAAAAAAAAAAAGGAAAAAGAATTTCCAAAAATGTCCAAAAAAAATTCAGAAAAAAGTTTTTAAAAAATGTCAAAAAATGTCTGAAAATGTAATAAAACAAAAAAAAGTGTCAGAAAAAATGTTAGAAAAAATTCCAGAAAATATCTGAAAAAAAGTTTGAAAAAAGTTTTTAAAAAAAGTCGGGAAAAAAGTCTGAAAATGTAAAAAAAAAAAAAAAAGTTTGAAAAAAAGTAAAGAAAAAAAAAAGTTTGATAAAAAAGTCTGAAAATGTAAAAAGAAAAATGTCAGAAAAAAGTTTTTAAAAAAAAATCTTTAAAAAATGTCAGAAAAAAAGTGTTGGAAGAAAAGTTTGCAAACAAGCGACACAGCGAAGTGAAGGAGGAAGGGGGAACAGGGAAAACCCCCACAGGCCTCCTTCTCTCAGCCGGACCAGTTTATGAACCAGACCAGCAGCTGGAGAACCCATCAGAGCCTCGTGAGCATCACACCTCCATTTATGGAGCAGAACACAGAGAGAAGCTGCTTCACCGCAGATCTACAGTCAGATTATCATCCTCGGAGTCACCGGTCTGGAGGAGGATTCATTCCACCTCCGTCAGCTCAGTTGACCCTCTCTCCATAGTTTACCCTCTCTGCTGATAGTTTCTCCATGTTTCTGTCCTCATGTCTGCTCCGTCAGCTCAGTTTACTCTCTCTGCTGATAGTTTCTCCATGTTTCTCTCCTCCTGTCTGCTCCGCCAGCCGCCTCTCCAACCAAACAAGAAGCAGTAAGTTTCCACTCAGCAGCCTCCAGGCGGTCACGTCCAGGAGGGACGGCGGGGGACGGAGGGAGACGGAGTGGGACGGAGGGGAGTATTTTACACATTTCCACATGTTCAGGTTCAAAAACAATAAATATCATAGAAGCAGAAGTTTCCTGAGAACGAGAGCTGAGCTGAGATTTACAGACTGAAGTCAGAGCAGGAAACAACCGATGTCTGTATCTCTGACAGTAATACAGATAAATATACTGGATATACAGTCCAGAGAACTTCACATGGATTAGACCAAACTCATCATTTAACACGGAATGTATCTACCGTCTTGGATGACAGTAACCAGAGAGTCTCTATTATAGTATAGCGTGCAGCTCGTTAAGCAAACAGCTCGTTAAGGACGCAACTCGTTAAGGAGACACCTGTTTGTCTCGTTAAGAGGACGCTCTGCTGATTTTGCTGCGTGATGTTTCTGAGGTTGTAGTGCAGCAGGTAGAGCGTGTACGACGGGGAGATGTGAGAGCTCACATTGTCTCTTCTATATCCTCTTATCTTTTTTCTTTGTGTAAAATGTTTTGTAACTATTAACACTTTCTCCAGCTCAGACGAGTAGCTGAGTAGTTGATATATAAATGGTCATTTTGTGGGTGAAGTATTCCTTTAATAACCACGCTCTCTTTCTGTTCGTCTCACGGCAGTTTGTGAAATAGTCAACGAGATCTAATCTATTTAATTCGTGCACAAAGACACGGATTTCCCTTTTTCTTGTGACGCTCAGCACGACTTTCAACAATGTATTTTTAGTGCGTTTTCCTACGAATGTCCAGAAACACGTGACGCACGTGTCAATTTCCGCTCCAGTCTTTTCAAAATAAAACTACTTGTTTAGCTTTAGGAAAAGGTCGCGGTTTGTGTTAAAATAACTCAAACAAAAGTGTCGTAACTTAAACCTGCAACATGACAGCATCTGCTGGTAGGAACACTTTGGATGCAAAATATTCACAGACGAGTAGTTCACATTATCAGTAGTTTATTTGTCACGTCCCCGGGGTGTGAAGGTGTGTAACGCTGTGTAAAGGTGCGTAAAGGGGTGTAAAGGTGTGTAAAGGGGTGTAAAGGTGTGTAAAGGTGTGTAAAGGTGCGTAAAGGGGTGTAAAGGTGTGTAAAGGTGCGTAAAGGGGTGTAAAGGTGTGTAAAGGTGTGTAAAGGTGCGTAAAGGGGTGTAAAGGTGTGTAAAGGGGTGTAAAGGTGTGTAAAGGTGTGTAAAGGTGCGTAAAGGGGTGTAAAGGTGTGTAAAGGTGTGTAAAGGTGCGTAAAGGGGTGTAAAGGTGTGTAAAGGTGTGTAAAGGGGTGTAGAGGTGTGTAAAGGGGTGTGAAGGTGTGTAAAGGGGTGTAGAGGTGTGTAGAGGTGTGTAAAGGGGTGTAAAGGGGTGTGAAGGTGTGTAAAGGGGTGTAGAGGTCTGTAAAGGTGTGTAAAGGGGTGTAAAGGGGTGTAAAGGTCTTTAGACTGTGGTTTCACAAAGATCGATTCTATCTAAGATGAAATGATTAGTCGCCAGAAAATTAATCTCCAACTATTTTGATAATTGATTAATTGTTTCAGTCGTTTCTGAAGTAAAGAATAGAAAACACTCCCTCCTCCTAGCTGCTGGAATGTGACGATGTGCTGCTGTATCGTGACATACAGTATGATAGTTAACTGAATATTAAACTTGAACTTCCTGGTGTAAAGCACGGCCTATGGAAGGAGGCTGGGTCACAGGCGGACATGGGTCTCGGGGTACGGGGTATGACACATGCGCAGTGTAACAGAAGCTGCGGTCGTGCGTTGCGATTGGCTCAACTTCGGCGAGTGCAGGAGAGATTTTACTGCTCATGTGTTGTACCTCTGGAGATATGACGCGTGACCCGGCCTCCTTGTTGCAAAGCAGCTCCAGCGTCGTGGTTCAGAGGAGCTGATGACTGGAGGCCAGGTGGCTGTTTAGCATCCTGCAGTCGCTCCTTTGTCATGACAGATGAGCTTATTGTTCCCAATCCCAGTAATGGACCGCGGCCTAATCGGCTTCAACTCTCACAACTACTAATCTGCCACCGCCTGGACCAACTACCCCCCTTAGACTTTTGGGGATTGAGCTGATATCTGATATTTTTATGACATTTCTCAGACTTTTTTTTTAAAAAAATTTCCAGACTTTTTTTTTTTTTACTTTTTTCAGACTTCTTTGACATTTGTTTTTGGATATTTTTTTTTTTTTTTACTTTTTTTCTGACATTTTTTGACTTTTTTATTATCGTTATTATCGCGTTAACTTTGACAGCCCTAGTTTTATATAGTGTGCTCTATTTATTTACCAACTGTTTTATTCAACATATCCTGATACAAAGATACAACGATTCGTATGAAACAAAGTTATTCCTAATTTTTCCGTGCGTTTTCCTACGAATGTTCAGCAAACGCACGTGGCAAATTCCGCTCAGGTCTTTTCAAAATAAACTTCCGTCTTCAACAGGAAAGAACTTGGTTAGATTTAAGAAAAGATGATGATGATGATGGTGTTTTGGGGTAAAATGAGTACAGAAGTTACGTGACAAATAAATCAACGATGACTTCTGGTTCCACACGGGACACATACGGCGGTCTCCTGGTGAAAGTCTGGTGTCCACCCCGACCTCCTCCCCACGCTGCGTCTGTCTGTCTTTATACTTCCTGGTTCACGATTACGTGAATCCTATACAGAATGATCCGTGGGATACCTACAGATTACAACAGGAAGTGATCTCACCTGCAGCAGGATCTTGTTCCCGTCGTAGTCCTCCGTCTGCCAGCGGACCTCGCTGATGGGGCTGCAGGGCCGCGGCAGCAGAGGCACCAGCGTCCCGACGTCTCGCACCCTGACCTCCATCACCGCCGACTCCAGCGCCGCGGGACTCTGACCGCGCGGCAGCCTCTTAAAGGACAGCTGGATCTCCATGTCCGGGTTGGAGTACGCCACGAAGAAGCAGAAGTCCTCCTTCTTCTGCGCCACGCGGCGCTGCAGCAGCAGCTTGTAGAGACGCACCATGTCCACGTAGTTCTCATGTCGGCAGTAAACCGTAAACCGCACGATTTCCTTCCCGTAGTGGACCTGCCGCACGGCCCAGAGCGGCGTGCCGGCAGAGAGAGTGAAGAAGTCCTGACTGCACGGAGTCAGCGGCAACATCCGGCGGCCATTGCTGACCTGCTCAGTGTGGTGGTAGCGCCACGGCGGCCTCTGCAGGGCGCGGTGCAGCATCAGTATCTGCTCCTCGCCGCCATACGCCTCCTGGAGGAAGACGATGACCGCCAGGGCCGGCTGGAAGGCGGCAACCGGGCTGCCGTTGTGATGGTGCTTGGGCCGGGAGACGGAGGCCCGCTCTGACACCCGGAAGAGCTGCAGCTCCGGGTGGACCCACGCCAGGACGGCGTCCGCGGCACGCTGCAGGAACTTTCCCTGGCCGGGGTCGGCGATGAGGTGGATGCAGACGAGGAAGGGATCCTGGAACTCGCCCATGGATAACTCGCCTCCACGTACAACAGCGTCAAGACGACACGAGACAAGAGAGGAAGAAGAGAAATGACAAAATCAAATTATTATCAGCTTGTTGAACAATGTTGGACATTTTTTTTTTGACATTTTATTCAGATATTTTTTTGTTTTGTTTTTTTAACTTTTTTTTGACATTTTCAGACTTTTTCGAACCCTTTTTTTCCAGACTTTTTTTTCTAAAAAAAAATTTCAGACTTTTTTTTTTCACACTCTTTTGACTTTTTTTTTTTTACTTTTTTTGGACATTTTCTGACTTTCTTTCAGACACTTTTTTCAGACACTTTTTCTAGTCTCCTGTCCTTCTCTCCCTCACATCTCTGACTCCCATCCTTCTCCATTTCACTCCTCCACCTCTCACTCCGTCTCTCTGTGTTTACCAAACCCATGTGGCGCGGAGCTCCTCTATGGAGGCTCATTAGTGCCATTAGGAGGTCGTTACTGAAGCCCGGAGGAATGTTCCAGACCTCAGCGGGAGCCTCGCCGTGACCTCTGACCTGAACAGCTCGGCAGCCAGGCTCAGGTACCACAACACTACGCACCGTCACATCCAGCCATGTTACATGTGTCGTATCTCCTCATCTCAACGCTCTCTCTCGTGTTCCTACGCTCTTTATCCGACCTCTCGGGGGACTTGTCCCATTTCGTGGGTTTGGGAAAGGACACTCCGTCTTCATGTCCCTGGCACGGCCGCCTGGCCGGCCGCTGCCAGAATCCCTCCGTGAAACAGAGAGGCCAAACAGGGACAGACTCGGTCTCACGAGTCCTGTTGGCCTTTTACTAAAGGACACTTTCTGCTCGACCACAGAGGCGACATTTTCTACATGTTGAGATCAGGTTGCGAGGAAACGTTGAGGTGTAACGACAGTCAGCTCAGCGGCCAGACTCAAACACAACACACGGTTTAAACTAAGTTTGATGTGCAAAAAGTGAATATTATTTTCTTTTTGGGTGTAAAATGAATCTCTAAAAAGTTGTTTCTACATTAAGTTTCATTTTTCGACCCGGTTTAAAGATTTAAAGGATGAAAACAAGCTCAGACTAGAGGAGCACTCTGAGAGCGTAGACCTCCACCAAGGCCGGTTCCATGAGGGAGAAATAATGCATGTATCCGTGCCGTGATTCTGATCTGCTCCAAAATTTGAAGGGTTCTTCTTCGGACCTTGATACACCCTTCCTCCAAGTTTCATGAAAATCGGGCCTGTAGTATATTCATAATTCTGCTGACAACATTTTTCAACATTTTTTGGACATTAATCTGACTTTTTCAGATTTTTTTTGGACATTTTTCAGACTTTTTTAGACATTTTTCAGATATTTACGGAGCTTTTTTTCAGACTTTTTTAAAACTTTTTTTTGGACATATTCCAACATTTTCTTCAGACATTTTTTGTGCTGTTTTCACTTTATTTCAGACATTTTCAGGCTTTTTTCGAAAACTTTTTTCGGACATATTTTAAAAACTTTTTAAAAGACTTTTTTAAACCTTTTTTTTTAATTAATTTTTTTTACTTTTTCAGATTTTTTTTTCAGACTTTTTTTTTAATTTTTTTTCACTTTTTTCACTTTTTTCACTTTATTTTCAGGCTTTTTTCAAACAGGTTTTTTTGGACATTTTTCGACTTTTTTTCAACACTTTTTGTCAAACTTTTTTGGGACATTTCTCAGACATTTTTCAGACTTTTTTTAAACCTTTTTTTGGACATATTGCAACATTTTCTTCAGACATTTTTTGTGCTTTTTTCACTTTATTTCAGACATTTTCAGGCTTTTTTCGAAAACTTTTTTCGGACATATTTTAAAAACTTTTTCCAGAAATTTTTTCCAGACTTTTTTTTTTAATATATTTTTCATACTTTTCAGA
>CAKAOI010008974.1:409-79216 GCA_916701655.1 Sebastiscus albofasciatus | reverse complement strand
ATATTAATAATACAGGATTAGTGCACTGTTTACATTTCTTCCTCGCTATGTATCTGTCTCTCTCTTTCTCTGCTTCTGGCTTTATCCTCCCTCCCTCCTTCACACACACACACTCACACACACACACACACACACACACACACACACACACACACACACACACACACACACACACACACACACACACAAACACTAAGGGGCATGAGAACGGGGTAAATCCTTGACAACTTCAATGAAACCTCACACAAAGAGTAAAACTCGGGGGGACTAGAGAAATGCAACACCGTACAGTAGCCTGACCTCCTCCAGCTACCATAGACACGCATGCACCAGATACCGGGCGTGGCCGCCTTTCTGCACAAAGCCAGAAATAAAGAGCGAAGCTATTGCTTTCAGCAGCAAGACCCCCGGGTGACCTTCCTCGTCGACCCCAGCATGACCCCATAGTGAGGAAGGAGAGAAGCACAGCGCCCGGTATCACTGCACAGGAGTCGAATGCACATCACAATAGCTAAAAAGGAAGGTGCTGTCATTGTGTGCTCTCAGTAAATCAGCGTGGAGGTGACAGTCCCAGTTCCCGGGCCTGCGTGCCCACCTTAAAGGCCCGACACACTCATAAGTCAAACTGTTTTCTCCCTCTACACTCTCACTGTGAGTGTAGCCTGAAGACTTCGGTCATCCACGTATTGTTTCTTAAGCATTTCTCCACAGCTGGGCTGGTTTGTCTGTTTCGGGTCAAATAGAGGTTCATGGCTTCGGGGTTCAACTGTACTAGGCTTACACTGAGGAATGTGTCACATCAAGCTTTAGTACCAGCTGGGAATAGACGCTCGGGGCCACTGAATTGATCATTTCCACTCGCAAATGACTCCTTCCATAAATTAAAATATAAAACTAGCAGCTGCGTTTGAAAGCAACATAACAATTGAATTATGCTTTGTTTTCATGTGCCTATTCTTTTACACTAGGCAGATCCCCCTCCATCTTAACACGAGTGTAAACAGTTATCTTTT
The DNA here is from genome assembly GCA_916701655.1 of Sebastiscus albofasciatus. Classification (NCBI taxonomy): domain Eukaryota; kingdom Metazoa; phylum Chordata; class Actinopteri; order Perciformes; family Sebastidae; genus Sebastiscus; species Sebastiscus albofasciatus. Next base: position 78,203 of record CAKAOI010008974.1, on the reverse strand, counting down.
CTGTTTACGTCCAGATACGTGACGGTTAACCCTGCCAGAGTGCTGTATAACCACCTTATAAATCTACCTATCTTTTGTAAGTTTTCTCACGTGTCACGCTGTGTTTCGTCCACAGTCGACCTGGAGCACATGAGGACAGTGAAGGCTGATAAACACCAGCGTTTCTGCCAAGAGAACAGCCTCATCAGTCAGTTTGTATCGGCCAAGACCGGGGACTCGGTAAGTGCCAGCCGATTCAATAAGTCACAATAAAAATGTGGAGTACTGAGTGACTTAAATAACACTTAACTTGTCCTGTTTTTTTCTTGTTATCTCTTTCTCCAGGTGTACCTTTGTTTCCAGAGAGTGGCAGCTGAGATTCTTGGTGTGAAGCTAAACAAAGCAGAAATAGAGCAGTCCCAGGTGAGCCATAATGGCATCAAGGTATTTCTCTCACATGTCAGCTCTACGCAGCTGTCTCTTAAGCCACATTTTAAATGGCTTATTTGCTCCTAACTAGAAACAAAAATGTACACTTTTTTTCCTCTGCTTTGCACTCAGCCACTGCTGAGAGATCACTGTTCTTAAATGCAGTGCTTGAAGTGGAAACAAATAAGTGCCAGTACTCTCTTATTCATATGTTGCCGTGTGCATCGGCCGGTATCAGCAATCTGTTGCGACTTATTTCTATTTATTCATTATTTCTTTAAGCATGTTATACTGTGTCAGTCATAATCAGCTGTGGTTTTAATGCTATTATTATACCTGGGCTATGCATCTTCTATAGTAGGCCTACAATACTCCAATAATATTCCAACTGGAACATCATAGGGCTCAGGTGGTGTGTTAATAGTGTTTTCCTGTGTTATTTGTAGCCTATAGTAGGATGTCACTCAGGTTTTAGGAGCAGTATCCCAGTCAGGATGCTCCTACATATTATACAGAGACAAACTGAATTTCAACAGTGAATAAAAGATACTAGGAGATATTGGGTTTCAGGGTCCTCCCCAAGAAAATGTTAAGGTTTTTGATTTAAAACTATGCAATTTTACATCATTTTGGACCATAATTATTACTAGTTAAAAGATTGATTTATTATTTACACATATCACAGCCTTCAGAAAACTCTTAAATAATGTTTCATTAATTATATTTGTTCACAAATAAAAAAAAGTTATGACAAACAGTTCACTAATTATTTTACAAAAAGAACGTGAACATTATGTTGATAAATTACAGCACCATCGTTCTCCTCCCCCTCTCCACCATGCTGTGTGTTGGCTCATCCAGATGCTCTCCACATAGTTTTTAATGTTCATACGGTTTATGAGGTGCTGCGCAAATACGCTGCATCTGCGCTGTTAGGAATCGCCATCATGAATCTCCCAGAGAACCTGATATGAAGACGGCAGAAAAGAGCAGCGGCAGCTTGTGAGAAGTGCTGCTGCCAAAGGAAAAGTCACGGTAGTGCCAGTAGTGCCGGTACTGCGTACCTGTGACTACTGGCCCACTTCGAGCACTGCCTGAATGTGTAATCGGTTGGTAAAAGAGTGAAAGTAGCTGGTGATATTTCCGGGTTCCTCTCTCCTAGCATTACATGTAATGTCATGCCTGAACTTAAGGGAGGTCACAGTGAGTGTGTTAGGTCAGTGGAGGTCGCCACACACTGTAAAGGACCTTTTGTTGTGTAAACATGAGTTTGCTACGTCTGCCTCCGGTGATGAGCTACCTGCCACTGACACTGGCCATCTGTAAATAGACCCACATTGACCACATTAACGCGTGAAGTCGGAGGTTAAAGGTAGGCCGTCGTAGGGGTGAGGGGGTTAGGATTGGCTGTCTGATTTATTTGGTTTATCTCCCACCGTTTTGGGGCTGAAACAGCGTCTCAGCTTGCCAGCCAGGCCGAAGTGCCCGATGGTGGCAGCTGTAGGATTTACAAGGTCACCTCCCACAGAAGCATTAATCCTGGGTCTGATATGACCGGCTGGAGCCACACTGGCTGGGTAGTGGTTGATGAGCCTGGGGGCTACAGAGAGGTCAGGACCTCCAGAGAAGGGAGAGCATGTAAGGGAAGGACCGGCCAAATTCTCAAGCCCTTCTCCCATCACCAACACGGCTGCTGACTAACTGAGAATGACCATCGGCTAATGGAGCTGTCCATCTACTTTCTGCTTCCTCCACTCCCTTGATAGCTCTGTCAATAAAGCAAAGTGCTTTAATCCAGCTAATCAAGCAGGGCGAGTGGCCGGACCCAATGTGATCCTCATGGAAAAAGGCTAGTTGACAGAAACATACAAAACCTGACAATGTGAAGTGTTTTTTTTTTTAGATCCAAATGTATATCTGTAAACTTCTGATGCATGGCCATAGCTCATAGCAGAATAAGGAAGGGAAATTACTTTTTTTGTGTTCCAGCTACAGTGTCTAATGGAGTCTAAAATACATATGACATCAAGACTGAGTGTATAATACCTATGCATTTGTAAAACAGCCAGCAGTATTTCATTTTCAGGATTGTGAAACTTAATTGCTTTCTTATCCTCATCAATATATTTTTGTCAACAGTAGTTCTACAAAAAAAAATCATAAAAGTCAAAAAGTCATAAAAAAGTTAAAATAGTTTCCAGAAATCTTTAACATAAGGACACCAGGGCATTACAGCAATGTGGCAAAACGGTGAGGTTATGCTGAAATCTGGTTTTACCACATTTGAATGTCTGCTGGTTTGTTGTCAACCAAGTATGACATTATCGTTTAATCTGACTATTATTTTATCAATCAATTAGTCGCTTGGCCTGTAAAATATTAGATAATAGTAAACAATTCGATAAAACAGAAAAGAGCAGCAAAATCCTCATATTTAGGACGCTGGAACCCGGGAATATTTGACATTATTAAAATATTTGCAGACTAAATTTGTGTTTATTGACTAATAGATTAATTTACTAATTGTTTTAGTTCCAGTTAGTCTATTTTCTAGAGCTGTAACGATTGATCGATTAGTAGTCATTTTTTAAGAAAAAAAAGTCAAAATTCTCTGATTCCAGCTTATTAAATGTGAATATTTTCGGGTTTCTTTACTCCTCTATGACAGTAAACTGAATTGACATTTTCACACACCAATCGATTAATCGACAATGAAAATAATCGTTAGTTGCAGCCCTACTATTTTCCATCTAGAAACCCCCCTCAGTATACACATCCTTAAAAAGACAGTATAAGACAGTGTTGGAGATGACACAGTGAGTTAGTGTCGTGGATATAGGGTTGAGGCTCAGAGCAGGTCATGGCTCTGGGTCTAGCCGTGGGGCCAGCGAAGCCTCATTATCAGCTGTCAGCCTCCGAGAGCTGAACACGAGGGTCACAACCCCTGACAGTATTATATCTGCCTAGCAGCCCTCTCCGTCATGGTCCTCTGTCTGTTGGATCAGATAGCGAGGCCACGGATCACTCACCGACTTTGACACCGGGCTTCGGCAGCTCGTTAATCAGACAGCCAACTAGGGCCTGCTATTCAGCCATGTGGTCTGTTCGAGACCACGGAGTCCAGCAGCCTGTTGCACTATTAAGATCACATGTAAGTTCACTGAACTTGAAGCTTATGTTTTCCTAAAATTCAACAGCTGCCACTTATAGCTTCAGAATGCTCCATTAGGTGTAAATATTTCCATAAAATAGTTCGAGACATCACACATTGGTCAGAAAAATGGGATGGCGTGGCTGGAGGACCCAGAGGAACAAATACTGCTCGGTTTATGTTGGCAATATAAAATTAAATCACTGTACCAATGACAAATTACTGATGACTTTCCTTTTCCACACTGTTTATGATCAGGGGTTTACATCAGGCATAACTTCACTTTTATTTCATCTTCTTCATGGCTTGTCATAGGAAAGCTACATGCTATCAAATGTGAACAATTTACGGTAGTGCAAAATCGTCAGAAAATCAAACTCCAACAATTTTGACAAATTTAATAATCTTTTAAAATATATATCAAGCAAAAATACCAATTTTCTGGATTCTGCTTGCAAAATTTTAAATTCTTTATGTAATAAACTGATTATCGATCTTAGTTCTGGACTGTTGGTTGGACGTCACATTGGGCTCTGGGAAATTAATCATGATTTTTCTTGAATTTATCGACTAAATGATTAATTTTGAAGAAAAAAAAACAACAGATTAAACAATAATGAAAGTAATTGTTAATTACAGCCCTGCTTTTAGTTTATTCCTTTTTTTGCCTGAGTTAAATGTGAGATTTTTAGGGTCATAGTTTAAATTAAAATCAAAGTCAGTTATTCTGGCTTAAAGATGGATTTTCTTCCACAATTTACACTGGTTACGTTCCAAACCTCATACTTTTTCTTTGTACTTTTATTACATACTGCAGCTGCCCTTACAAAGTGTGTACTGTTATATTCAGTATGCATACAATTGGGACATACTACTTCACTGTTTTTTGTCTGTTTCTTACATTTCTTGTTAATTTCTCTCACTCCATGACCCTCTCCTCTTCCTCTCCTATTCATTGTCCTCACCCTACATGGCTTTTGTCTCCATTCTTCTCACTCTTTATCATCCTCTCCCATGTCTTGGTCCTTGTTCTCTATCTTTATTTTGTCCTTTTGCTTTCCTCCATCTCTCCACTGCTCAGAGGATTGTGAAGGCTGAGCTGGTGGCCTACCCACAGGATGAAGGCCCAATTAGACAAGAGAACAACCAGCAGAGCAAAATATGTTCTGTTCAATAGTTGGAAGTATGTCACAGTTACCCAGATATATTTCAGTAGATCTGTGTTAGATCTTAGAAGCAGAGAACAGTTGCTTTGTAGTTGTAGTAAATATCACAGTCATGGTGGATGTATTTGGTACCTTTGTTTTAGATTAGAGCTCTAGAAAAAAAGTAGAGAAACCCATCAGAGTAATAGAACCTAACCACACCTCCTCTGTTGTTATGTTGTGTTATCATAGAGTTGACAGTATTTTGCTAAACTGTTTTAGGAATGTAAGTTTTAGGAAAGACTGTGTCCAGTCTTTGTGCTAAGCTAAGCTAAGCTAACTGGATGTAGCTTCATATTTACTGTACAGACATGAGAGTGGTATCTATCTTCTCGCTCAACTCTTGGCAAGAAAATATTTCCCAAGAAAGTGTATTTCCCCAAGAGGTTTACTCCTGAACTACTTTACATATGACATAGTTTTTAGATTGCAGTGTGTTAAAGGAATACTTCACCCACAAAATAGTAATTAGTATATCCATTACTCACCCTGTATTACTCTGAGTGCTTGAAGAAAACTTAGTTTTTTTTGCATCCCTCCACGGCAAAAAAAAAAGAATACAAAATCTATATCAAAAGTTACATTCGTTAAACTTTCACACAGCTTGTGCAGGATAATCCAAGTCTCATTTATCCAGTCGTATCCTCAGTACTTCCCAAACACATGCATTTTCGCTAAAACCGTACTATTATAATACTTCCGTATAAACAGTATCACACTCACGGGCGCATCCTAAGTGTTTTAAATAGTAAGGTTTTAATGAAGATGCATGTGTTTGGGAAGTACTGAGCATACGAATGGATAAATGAGACTTGGATTATACTGCATGAGTTGTGTGAGACTTTGTTAATGGATGTTTTGATATAGTTTTGCTGTTTCTGAACACGGCCCCAATTTACTTTGATTCATTAAGGATTTACTCTCTTATTTGATTCCCTGTTCCCTGTTCACTGTGGAGGCATACAAGAAAAACAAAGTTTTCTTCACGAATTCAAGATAACACGGGGTGAGTAATTGATATACAAATGGTCATTTTGTGGGTGAAGAATTCCTTTAAGTTTTATTCTACTGTAACTTTTTAAATTCATCTGTCTTTGCATCTTTTCAGCGTGTGGTGAAGGCAGACATCGTGAACTACAGTCAGGACACCGTGGCCAGGACGGTCAACCCCCCTCGCAGCTCCATGTGTGTGGTGCAGTGACCCCTCTCCAACACTTCAAGATGTAAAATTGCCTTCAGTCAGTATTCGTCTTTCAGGATGTGTGGGGTGACTGGATGAAATGTGTTCAGAGTGTGTCCTCTGTATTCCTGTGTGTCAGTGGTACGGGTGAGATGAAGAACAGACTGTGTGGTTTCGGGTCCTTGGCCTGTAGTTCGGATATTTAGCAGGAATGATTTCTTGGGTGGTTTACCAAAAAGGAAACGGGACCTCCGTTTTTTTCAAGTTTACACGCAGCTATAATTTTATTCCTATGATTCACCTTAAATACATATTAAAACAAGAATCTTTAAGCGATTACCTGTTTGTGTTAGTATGACGCTGGTTGTTTAAAGGAGAAAGTAATCACAAATATTTTTATATACAAGTATACCATTGCTATTAGAGAGATTTGTTTTAATAATTAGATACGCTGCAGTATATTTCTAAAGATAACACTATCAACACTTCTCCAATCCGCCTCCGTCCCTACGACTGCAAAGTGGATTTGTTGTAAGAGTTAAACAGGGAGGTGAAACCAAATGCTCTTTCGTGTCTGTGGGGCTTTTCCAACTCTGTCTCCCACAAAATTACTTTCCCATACAACTAAACTGCATAACCAAAATACGCTTTGGGAGAAACGTATTTTCTCCCTGATTACGGTCGCAGTTTTAAACAGTTTTACAACACACGATAAACGTTATAAATGGGAACAAAGCAAAAGGAAAATACAACAAAACTACTTAGTTAGGTTTAGTAAAAAAACATCATGGTTTGGCTTAAAATTACTTAAAAACAAAAGAAAAACGCAAGAAATTACCACGTTTCACACAGGACACAAACACCGGTCTCCTGGGGGAAAGTAGTGGACTTCTTGCTTGTTATGCCCGTTATTATTCAATAACCTTATTATTAGGGCTGTCAAAGTTAACGCTATAATAAAGTGTTAACGCATATTCGCTTCAACGCCACTAATTTCTTTAACGCATTAACGCAATTTTTAGCTTGTAGCAGGTTCAAACCTAAGGAATCCATTGGTGCCAACCCATGTCACACTAGCTTGTTGCCAAGGAAACTTACACTAAATTTTGGCAAGGAGAAACTATCATGGCCATTTTCAAAGGGGTCCCTTGACATCTGACCTCAAGATATGTGAATGTAAATTAGATATTTTAATCGACTGACAGCCCTAGTTATTATTCAATTAAGTGTTTTTTTTCAACATATGTGGCATTCACGGTTGCTCGATATACTACGTCACCTGCTCTGAGAGTCGCCCGTTGTACTACGTCACTCGCTGCGGCCGTCTGCAGACTTACAAAGCTATTTGTGATACGTAAAAGACTGACGTAATCCGCGACAAAATACATTTCCTTCCAAACGTAATTGAGAATGCATTTTAGTTGTATGGGAATGTAAGTTTTAGGAGACAGGGCTGGCTTCTTAGTTGAACTAGTTGAACAGAAGGGAAATAAGCGTTCATAAAATGCCGTAGTGAACTGAAAGGAATCTCTGTTTTCAATTTGCCAATTAGGGGCTTGCACTAGCAGTGCTGTGACGTGAACTGTGTACTGTTATTTTACATAGAAATATTTAAATTTTACAATCTTAAAATCAATATTTACATTTTATATTCTTTATTCTTCAGATTATATCCAAATAATTAAATAGTATCTCTGTTCTTTAGATGTTTCTTGTAGAGTCTATGTTGCATTTTTGATAATTTAGCTTTACATTTTCACACTGTGTGACATTCCCAGGTTCGTCCTGTTAGAGGGCAGTTCAGATACTGCGTTGGTAAAGTGTTGATGACGGTACGGTAGGTGAATATGACTCAGGAATGAGTGTCTAGCTGAGCGTGAGCTGAGCTGAAATGTACGACATTTTATTAGAGGTCTCTACATATAGCCTTATTCAACTGTCCGTTATAGAACAGAAGTTTGCATTGAAGAATGGCTATGACGCATGAAATGCTTCATAGGATATTCATTTTAATAGCCTGTTTGACAGTATGTGTTAGAGACAACTGAGATATTGTACGTTTAACCAGTTTTGTCAAAGTAGTTTCTACATGCTAGTACTGTACATGTTGGCATGATTTAATGTGTTATATCCGCCATATGTGTAAAATATGTATTTGTACAATAAAAGCTCCATTTCAAAGCTGCTTTCATTGATTAGAAATGATAAGAACGCATCCTGTAAATTCTGATCATGTAAACAAACTGTATGCTTTAAGAAAATTAAGAATGTACAGTTTAAAGTGAATGTTTAGTTGATGTTAAGCAGCGACACAGATTTGTGTTTCTAAATAAAAATGCTATATGGAAAACGAGTTGTGCAGTGCATCTGTGAATACATGATTTGTTTGTGAGTTTTTTGGGGAGTTATTAATTTCTATAAATTACAGACTATCTTCAGGTCTCAAAGGGATAGTTTGGGTGTGTTAAAGTGGGGTTGTATGAGATACTTATCCAGAGTCAGTGTATTACCTACAGTAGATGACGGTCGGCACACCCCCAGTTTGGAGAAACGCACAGGAGTAACTGTATGGAAGCAAAGCAACGCACTGCTGTGTGACTTTGGTAAATCTAAACTAACCTTTTAAAAAAGTCACACAATAACACAAACAAACTAACCGATTGATGAAGCAGTAGACCAGCAACTCCTGTGTTCTGTGAGGCAAAATTGTTGTTTTTGTCAATGGAGTCTGGTAGCTTTGACAAGAGCATAGATTCGGCTTCAGTTCCCCGTCAGAAAGAGCTGTCTGACAGCAAGGTAAAGAAATATAGCATACGTTTAAACTGATATAGTATTTTTTAGATGGGCCTTTTTTTAGGTGTCTAAATATGTTTTTCTGCCGGCCCCGTCCACAGCAGTACATTGCTCTGGTTCTGTGCGGTAACTCCTGTCTGCTTCTCTAAACTGGGGATGTGCCGACCGTCATCTACTGTAGGTAATACACTGACTATAGTTAAGTACCTCATACAACCCCACTTCAAAACACCCAAACTATCTCTTTAAAGTTTAGTTCAGTTTCTTCAAAAATGCCTTAGAAGGTATTAAAAAGTCTAACATATTTTTTTGTCCTGCTGTTGGCAGTAATGTTAGTTATGAAATGTGTCTGTATCAGATTGCGGGCTGTCGGGGGACATTATAAACCTAGAAACTAAAGGTAAGATTTTTGCTGCAGTTGATTATGTGCGCATAACGCTGTTCAATCCTTTTTTGTGGAGTTTAAGTCACCATCAGACCAAACAAAATCACTCCTGCCAGCTACAGAAACTAGGAACCTCAATGTCTCAAAATGGGCGAATTTCCATTTTAGCAAAAACGTAAATAAACGTAAATAAATTAAGAATTTTAAATCCATTCTTTGTCTGCCGCTTATATGGGTCCAGATCTTGTTAATCAAATTAATTATATCACCAGGGAATTATTGTTCTATACTGCTGGGAAGTAGTGAAACACGTGTGATACTATAATAAATGATTCTGGGCCATATCGTCCCCACTGCTTTCCCATCAGACTTTCATACTTTGGCCAGTATAACTGTAAAACATGTTTTAAATGGCACTCTATGTGGTATTAAACTTTTATTTGGTGCAGAAGCCCTGAATTAGCAGACAGTGTTAGTTTGAGTAGTATAGTTTTACCAGAATACGAGCTCTATGAATGTGTACGGGCCTTCTCATTACTCAGTCTTTGTCAGCTTTCTACCACATTCTTCGAGTCTTGGTTTCATTGCAATTTTTCACTCCGTGTTGCAAACACAACCCTACAGGAACAGGCCCCGGAGGTGCTTCATACGAGCGGCAGGTGATGGGAACCGGACTATAGCTGATGAGGGCATTGCAGATTAAGGATCCATGTGTTGAAATTTAAGCATAAGGACTGAAACATGACCACCCCAGAGATCCCCCTCTATAGAGACCAACCTAAGTCTCTGGTAGCTAATGAGCCACCTGGTCTTTGTTCAGTAAATCTTCACTGAAACAGCCCCTAAATCCACTCTGGACAGATGATACAAACGGCTTTATAAATGCTTGTAAGCTGTATTAATTAATCACTTAAATAGTCCGGCCTTTTGTTGCTGTCACACAACTGTAAGAGTATTCTTTTTTTTGCTGAGCCAATGTCACTGAAACCGCCGGTGTTTTTAGAAGGATTAAGTACATTTGAAACCACAGAGACAAACAAAACAAAACAAAGACGGCATCTTTACGGGAATATCTTGCATTTGACGTTCTTCCAGGTGTTGCTAAATGTCTGTCTGTTGCAGAGCTCCGACAAACAACACTGAAACTTAAAGAAGATTGAGGCAGCCCAGCTGGGGTCATTCCAGCACACGTGCATTGTTTCGCTTGAGTGGACGTCTTAGGAATTGTCTCTGCTGAATTTTTGTCAAGAGCTGTCACTGACGTTGACAGGCGAGACTTGCCCTTGGCTTTGCTGCTGTTTAGACAGGTGCTTTTGCAAAGAAAACAACTGCAGCCCGTTTCCAGCTTAGACGCTCATCACGCTGACGTCCCTCTAAAGACGGAAGGAAAGAATATCACGGCGCGGATAATGCCTGGGAAGGGTGAGGCTTTTTGACAGATTAGCAAAAGTCAAGGGCGATTTGCGTCAAAATGAATTTGTCTACCTGCTTCCTCCGTGTGAGTCAGTTTGTGTGTTAGTCGGTTTTGGTGTTTGCTCACTCTCCATTTGGGTACACATACCAGCGAAGATGCAGGAGTAAACAGACAAACTGTATTTGTTCATATTTCGTTAACCACACTGACACATTAAATTTGACTTTGTAGTCTCAGAATAAGTTTCGGTCCGCCATGAAACCAAAACACTTCTCCCCTCTAAAGGTCTTCTCTGAGCTGTATTTACTTGAATCCAGCGGGCACACGTCCTGCTTTTTTGTCTTCCCTCTTCCTCCCCGTCTGTGTTTCTCATTGCTGAACGTCAGTGATGACAGTCTCAAGAAACCACACACGACAGGCTGGTAAGAGGGCCCATAGTTGTGGGTTGAGCTTTTTTTGTGCGGGCAGAATGGGGCCAACACCCTCGTGATTACCCACTCACCCTCTTCCGTTTTCCACCTGTGCAGAGTGCCAGACCCACAGCGTTGTGGGAGTAGGCAGGACTGAGTCAACCCCTCTGATGAGCTCCAGTCCCCCCCGGTCCCCACACTGGCTCCTATTCTCTGGCCAGCCAGCAGCAGGAGGAGTGACAGGCAAGGCGAGGCAGGGCCTGCGCTGGGCCAGAGCTGGCATCCAGTGATTCAGAGCCCTGAGGTGAGCCAGCAGTGCTTCGTTCCCAGGGTACTTCAGAGGATTGCTCTCCTCTGTTGTCTGCGGGTGTCCCTAAGTGTGTGCGCTGGTAGATTGCGATCTGAGAACATGTCTCGTTTGCTTGTGTGGACAGACGGGACTGTCCTGGTAGGTGCCGTGTGTCTGCTCTGAGCTGAATGATTTATTTTAGGGGCAAGGATGTGGGCATTCAGAGGGGTCATATTTATAGTCCGCCGGTCTGGTGAGAAGACCTGCCAGTAAAAGCACAGATTCTGAAAGAGAGGCACGGGGACAGAAAACTGAAAAGTCTTTCTCTCTTCAGAGGGCACGGATGAATGCTATTTTCAGTGGGCTGTAATGAATAGCACTTAAAACTGAACAGCTCTTGTATCGGATTTTAGATGTAGAGGGCAGGGAAGAAATCAGAGAGTAATAACAAAGCAGGAGCCTCTTTACAGGACATGTGATCTTCTTTCAATGTAACAAAAACATCAGGCGGTGTTGAGATAACAAATTACAATCTTCCATTAAAAAATATCAGATTGCTTACCTTTGATCCCCCGGTAAAGGAATAGTCCACTGGAACTCGAGCTGTGTCCAAAATCGTATACTATGCACTACATACTCAACATGTGTACTATCGTTCAGCATACTTTTGTGTGAATAAACAGTGGTATGTATTTTTTCGAACGCACTGAGCAGTAATTTACGTCGTACTTCCTGCGAGCATCCTTGCTGGTAGTGGCTAGAAAGGAACCAGCAAACTGGGGAAACTCATGGTTAAGGTTAGGCATCGATCTCATATAGTTAATGTTAGGATAGGTCTTCAGGTAGCAAGTTTTGTGAGAGTTTTTGCAAGTTTTTGCAAATCTCAGATCAGATTTCACCATTTGCGGGCTTTCTTGCTGGTTTAAGATGCGTAACCATGGTAACCCGTACCAACCTCATGTAGCCAAAATGATGATTTGTGAGAATCAAAGTCTGAATTAATTTAAAATATATATTATGTCTAGCAAAGTGAAATCTTACACTTAAATTGAAACGTTATTGATGTAAAAATAGACAGGTTAAAAAATAGACAATGTTACTTACACAAGTGGTGAAAGAAATATCTATAAATAATATATAAATATACAGTATATAAAGCACCAATGACCAACGATGAATTTTTGCCATTTAGTTTGGAATAGAGCTCAAATTATTGAGAGTCGATCAATCAAAAAATGAGAAAAATTCTGTAGTTCCAGCTTATGAAATGTGAGTATTTTCTGCTTTTCTTTGTTGTATGTGATAGGAAATGTTTGTGTTTTGAACTGATGAAACAAAAAAACTGAAGAAGCTAACCTTCAAATTTTCTGATATTTCAAAGATAAAACAATTACTAAAAAGAAAATAAATGTCACATTGATTAATACTGAAAATAATCGTTAGTTGCAGCCTTAGCTTGGAATATACTGAACAACAGCGGCGAAGTTATGCTCAGAAGTGATTTAATAAGTTTGTAGGGACGTTTGGACAAATTTTGCAATTCAACTGCTGCAAGTTTACTACATCTGCTGTCTTCTGTGCAGGAGCAAACTTTTCAGAGCTATTTTCAACCATACAGGTGCAGGAGGGTACAGGAGTGTTTGATACTCAAATGACCGATTTTTGGTGAACTCACAGTTTGTCTCATTATGTGAGAGATAAAACTCATTTTTAAACCTTCTACATGTCAGATAGTCTTATATCAGATAGCGTGGGACTGGCCGACATGCTATGTTGAGTACAAAACGTAATGAAAAGTCAGAGGCTGTCTCACTCCTAAGAAGCAGATGATGAATGAACTCTGATAATTGAGACCTCCTCTGACTTGCAGGCCTTTATAGATCATGTGTTTGATAAAGGATCTGCTCTGCTAGAAGACACAATGATATCATCGTGTAAAAATGACAGTAATGATCCAACACTTACCCTCTTCTCAGCACCCGAATGCATCCTGTGCCATCCTTCAACAAAGGGACGGTGACTGGGTGGGACCAGAGTTGGGTGTCACTACTTTATCGTGCCTGTTGGAAGATAAATATACATAAAAGAGTTAATAAGACGGTGAAAATATAAGCAGGGAGGCAGATTACAAGGCCATTACTCAACTCCGCTCCTCTCTGTCTCTTTTGCTTTGTGATTCCTCCCTCATTGTTCCCCAAAATACTTTGGATACAAAACCTGATACGAGAGCCATTCAGATTTTTAAGTGCTATTCATTACAGCCCACTGAAAATAGCATTTATTCAAAGATGACACTTTGAGGCTTTTCAAAAGACTACTTAGGAGATGCTGCAGCGCTTTGAGACACTGAAAAGTGTGAATATAGATGTAGACGTTCCACTGCGGCATTTTTTGAGGTGGGGGAAGTACGGCTCTGGGATTAACTAAGTGCCTCTGTGGAGAAAGAAATGGTCATAGCCAAAATGAATTGAGCATTATTGCTAATTACAGAGGGCATATCCCATCTGGATTTGTGGAAGTATGCTAATACCATGTTGATCTGTACCTCAAATTATGTCCCATTTAACATGCGACAGAGTGGAACTTTCACTCCATGTTTGACTGGAAAATTCATTCAGTGTGGAGCCTCAAAAATGAGTCAGGCCTCAGTGGCCTCTGAGGAGAAACAGTGTGTGAAGATGGCATGTCATACAGTACAAGTCCATGTTTATTGACATCCATGAGTGACTGCCTCAGGTGTTCATTTCTCTCCAGAGACGACCGCTCAAAAAGAGAAACTGTTGAAATGTGTTAAAATATATGTGGTTTCTCTATCCTGTCTCTTTCCGAAGAACAAAAGGGCTCAGGAATATGAATTTTTCCACCAGGTGTCTTTGGAAATGGCGTGCTTCATGATGTGTACAGAGGGCACATATCAGTGAACCTCCACAATGTCAACTTTTCAGGAATCAAGAAAAACGACTTATTTTTGAGCTTGTCGGCGACTCATTTCTCATGTTATCCGAAGGGAATAGAAATGGTTTCAACGAACGAACAGTACAAAAACACAAAAAAAGAACAATAAATAAAACGCTACATTTATCTGTAGTGAACATAAAAATCACCAAAAGCTGAAGGTGGTGAGATTTTTGCTTGATATTTGATGGATGAATCAAATATTTGTAAGTTATTTTTGGCAAAGTATAATTTAGCAGATGACACGCTGGACACGACCAATGAGCTTGTGAACTGTCACGAACATAAATGATTGATAAGGTGCCAGGGATCAACTTCCACTCGACAGCACCAACAATGAATGTTTACGTATATAATCATGGCTTGACAAATGAAAGTTAAAGTTAATAATTAACCATTAACCGATATTAAGAATTTTTACTGATGTAATGCTATCAGTTAAACGGTTAGAAGAAATATTAAAAATGAAATAAAAAACTGAGAAAACTCAGAGGAGCTGTTTGTCACTTAAAGGAGAAAAGCTGGTCCACCTTAACTGCCCACCTTAAGAGAGTCTGAGCTGGAGTTGCAAGACACGGGAGCTCAGCTTAGGTCTTGAGGAGTTGTAGCATTTATTCAACGACAAATAAACTGTACACACACTGCTACAGCTACGTTCACAGCTGTAACGCCACCAACAACCCCACACTCACCGCCACACACACACGGTCTGTTGGACACTCGCTAATGTTACACCAGGCAGACACACAGCTGACCACCTCGCAGCTAGACTAATTGGAGTGGAGACTTTTACTGGGAACTGGCTACATGTGTCCACGACAATACACACAGCAACGTGGCTGCTACAGTAACTCTCCCGTTCTGGTGAACTGGGGACTCAGTTGTCTGTTGTGCTCATACACTGCAACTGGTGATAAATGATGGATTTAGCCTGTTTGTGAATCAGCTTATCATTGCAGCTGGGCGACTTGTTATGCACTACAACCACAGCACCGCTGCATTCAACGCACTAATCTTGTCGGTTAATGGTTAATAATCGGTTAACAAGGGTCGGCTATCGGTTAGAATTTTTTTTTCTAAATTAGCATCCCTAGTCCCGCCAGAAAGATTAGCATGTTTGTCTGCCTTCCACGACGTGTTCCGTCATGACCGTGACTTTGACCAATGGGAGCACAGAGTGATCTGCCATGCAGGCGTGCACAACTGTAAACAATGGCGAAGCGAAAGAGGAACAGTGTTGGTGCTGTGAGGTGGAATTGTGAGATGGAGGAAAGATTTGTGGAACTATGGCAAAAACACCCCAGGCTTTTTTGATGTTTCCTTGAGGGACTACCACAATAGAGTGAAAAAAGAAAAAAGCTGGCGAGAAACAGCAGAGGCACTTCAGCAACCTGGTGAGTAGGCTACTGCCAATAGCATCGAGCTTCCTTCCCGATGACGACCAATGATGAATAATCAGGGACTGACGTTTAGTCTGTCATGTCTCTCAGGCACTACAAGAATTTCTGACTCTCAATCGCCTAATCTGACACAGTGACCATTGTAACAGACCAGTCTGAGCCAGTTATTGTGCGTCTGCACCTCCACTACCTCAGAGGAGCCGTACCACTCCTCGTTTTTTTCCACGCAGTCTGAACTGCATCTCTTCAGAGCTGCATCCCTACAGCTGGTAGGAATTCCATATCTTGCTGAAGGGCACCTCAGCAGGGTGGATTTTGGCTGTCAAGGGGAATTGAGCCCAGGCCCTCTGGCTGAAGGACCGTGACACCAATCACAACACCACCCTGCTGGTCCAGCCAACAACAATATATAGTCAAATGTAGGACTGGCACGATACAGGGCAGCACCGAAATGTTTAAATCAAGGGATTTTTCTTGAAATGTTTGAAAGAAATGTGCTGAGACAGTGCCTGGGTCATTTCTTAGTGGTAATAGACAATGTTCTCTCACTGGATTGCCAGTAACAAAAATTGTATGCTGGAAAAAGTATTGAGAAGCACGAAAGCATTGATATAATGCGAGGTGACGTTAGAATTCCTTTCTCTGTCCAACACAATGTGGGCAGTGTGGAAAACCTGGATGGTGTGATTTTTTTCAGAGTATCCATCACAGCGTCACAAACCCTGCAGGTCTCACTTATATAGTACGCAGCACTGTTAATCAAAACCAGCCCGTTCTGGGGGCTCGAAGGTCATCAGCCATGGAGAGGAAATTATTGATGGAAATAAAGGTGCCGGACTGCCCCAAAGCTTCACCCGGCATGCTGGATGTGGAGTTTCTACGAACAAGGCAGAGTTGTTCACATCTGATTTAAGGGCTGCTTTTGTCATGACTTACGCCAAAGATGGGCTCATGCTTTTATTGGCTGTTTAGCCTGTTTCCATTTCTTGACCCGCATTGAAAGTCCACTAAAAGTTAATAAGTCTTTAATGTTTTCTTACTTTGAAAATTGCCTATGGACAGAGTGGAGCCTGTGATTTACTGACTTCAACCGCTTGAGCTGCACATCAAGAGCATTTTTTTCTGTCCCATATTATAACATATGAAATCACTTACAAGTAGCTACTAATTCACAGTGGTCTGTCAAACCGTTTTAATCGAGACACGGAGTCATTACAGAATGTGATGACATTGCGTGTGTGCGAGGCATGGCAGGCCGCCATAATTTGGAGAGAGAAGTGCCGCAGAGGAAAGCGTCACGAAAAAAAAAGAAAAAGAAAGGGACCCGTGAGGGTCAAGTTCCCGTGTGCAGGCTGTTGTGTGAAGTGTCTGGTGATTGCCAGGCTGTTTGGAGGACGCTGCTGGACAGGGAGGTGAGAGGCAGGTTAATTACTATACTGAGAGGGAAGGGTGAGATGCTTTACAGAGCCCTTTGTGGCCTGTGGTCTTGGGTTTCCAGCACACAGTGGTTTGAGCAAAGGGCGCTGGCGAGGATGGCAAAGGCCGACGCTGCACGGGCCAGCTCCTAAAGTCGCCACATCGATCATTGATGGCGAGAGTTGACAGCCCCGTGTGAAAAACATTCTCGGTCATACTGTTACACCATGTATGTGCACACTAGGGCTAGGAGGATATATCTATCTCCTGATCCGATACTATCACGATATTTGGGTGTTGATTTGATATGTATTGCAATTTTTAAGTATTGTTATTTGATATTACGATTTATTGTGATTTTTGTCAACTTTTTAATACTAGACCACGGGAGAACGGAAAAGTTGAATCATCAATCAAAATATCTAAATGAATACAGTTAAAATTTTTGATTATCAGCATGTATGTAGTCAGAGATGTCCTGAAGTCAAATATATCAGTCATTGTCAGGCATTAGTTATACATTTGTTTTCCAGCAACCCAAAAATCAAAGGATAAAGACATTTTCCTCTCAAATTAGTGGTATTTTATTTTTAATTTATAAGTGACACGTAATGTTTTATACCTCTGGTGAATATAATCAATCAATCTTATTTCCATATATGTATTTTGTATATACAGTTAACTTTGTTAACACCTTATTTTGAAAACCGGACGTAGTCACACGTGTATACTTCCGCTAACTTCTCCAAGTGCGTCGCCAGCTCTCCCGTCAGCTCCGCTCTCTTTATATATCCATGGTCAGCTCCATCGGGGCTGTTTGAATGCATTTACCATAAATGTCAGTATCTGGGTGCTACCTATGTGGCTCTTGTAGTGTCGGCTGATTTGACCACGGAGATGAAGGTGACGGCCGGCTTGACCGCACGTTACAGCAGTACGATAACGTTTCCTGTCCATGACAGAGTTAGCATACAGCTTTAGCCGTGATGTCTAGCTCTGCTCTTCCTGTCAATATGTGAAACCCAAAGTGTTTCCATACTTTACTGGATGTGTAGTGTTTACCACATTGGATTTAAAATGTGAGGGTGCAGGTCGTATCCACGTGGACCCTCCATGGTTTTCTGCTTTCTCATTACAGCTTGCTGCGGATACGGAACAGATATGACGTCACGTTACTCACTCTACAACAATAAAAGGAGTAACTTCCTATATAGCATCTTTAATATAACATTTCAAGAATAGATTAGAAGATGGAGTACTACACAACAAGGACCTAGTGAAGAAGCTTGTCTGTCTGGCTACTTGACGACTACAGTAGGTGATTAAATATGAGCTCCACCTCATGGGATCACCGCTGATAGGAACTCGTGTGTTAATGTATATTTTCAGACACTTCGCGTGCATTAAGGCCCCATGGCAGCACTCCTTTCAATTTGTCAGTTTTTGCTCTACTTGCAAAAATTGTCATTTTCCTCACCAGCTCTGCGTCTCGCGTGCACACACACACGGAAATATCATTAATACAATCCAAATGGTTTCTTTTGGATATTTACTTTATTCCTTATTTTTGCCCCAGGACTCATGAATCCCTTCATTATTTTTTCCAGTGGAAGGCCAAAAGGGAGGAAACACTTGATTTACAGTCCCAGAAAGCAGCTCCAGCCTGTCTCTACAGGTAGATTAACAAAAGCATAAATGCTGATATTTACTTTTTACTATTGCAGTTCCATTAAAACTCTGCACGTCTTGAGACCACTATGTTATGTCTCGGTTTATTTTCTTGCCCCTGAACACAGTACTGTGTTTTTTTTTGGAGTTCATTAAGTAAATGAACAGGTGTTTCCCCCCCCTCAAGTCTTCATACACAGCTAATGAGCCATCTTAAGTGCGTTTAAATTATTAGGCAATTAGGGACGGGAAATGTAGAAAACGCTGAACACAGGAAGACATTAGCTGTGTGTACACGCACGGCTAACTCATACAATGTGGAGTTTTCATGTGTGATTCAGGAGAAAATCAGAAAAGCTTTTTTGTGTGTGTTTTCAATGCTAAATGTATCATTAGTGATTATGCACTTATGAAAAATGGCAAAGTTGAAAATGATGTTTGTTCTGCTCAAAATGGGCCGCAGCCTCATTCATGTTAATTAACCTCTTCATTAAAGTAGAGCTAACGAATAAAATAATACGCTGCTGGGTGCTCTTTGTGAGGGGTTTGGTCATTTGTAGCACAAAAGTTTAGGAAAAATAAATACATTTGTGGGAGCTTAATTTTGTCTTTAGATAAAATACTGTAATTTGTAAATGGGGTTTGGAGCCACAGACAATTATTGTTGCAATGGTTTAAAACATGTTGAAGATAGGCTGCTGTGTCAAATGTAACTTATTATGTATAATAATTCTACTAGTAATATTAGATATGAGGTTCTGGATTCGAGACCAGTTTGAGAGTAATCTAATCTTTTTCTCTATGGAGATGTAAATTATTCAATATTACATAAATAAAGAAGACATAAAATAATTAATCACATGAATAAATACAGACAAAAATATGTGATATAACCAAATTTTGAAATAAGCCAACACCTTTTTAGCCAGGCTAGCAATGTAGCGCTAGGAATGGTAATATTGGCCAGTCCGTCAACCACTTTGGTCCATGACTGAAATATCTGAACAACTATTGGATGGAGTGGTGTGAAAGGATGAATCTTAATGACTTTGACCGCTAAGTTTTATCATCAGGTCAGAAATTTGATTTGTACAATACTTTGGTTGATGCCCTAAAACCTGGAAAACAAATGACTGTTGGCATTCCCATCAGCCTCAGCTGTACTTTCTGTTTAGTGCTAATTAGCAAGTGTTAGCATGCTAACATGCTAAACTAATGCTGTGTCTCAATTTGTGTACTTCCATACTTACACTTGCTATTTTGAGTGCATAAGTGCGTTCACAATGAGAAGTAAGTACAGCCGTCTTAATTGAATTACTGCCAATACGACATGATACAGCTGTTAACGCTGTCCCAACCGACGCGGTTGTTGCGGAAGCGTAGCAACCACCCTCCGGTTCCCCCTTAGGTTATCACTGTTATCTCTGTCAACACTTTCGTCATTGTTTGTACTGTTAGCTCTGTTAGCACTGTTAGCTACGAGCCGCTGGCTCGCTGTCGCCATATTGGGAGCCATTGAGAGGCAATAGAAATGCTCCCGATCCCGTATTTAGCACCTTTAAACACCTACGTTTGTACGCAAGATTCAAGCTTTTCTCCCACACAACTGAAACCTGAAACAAAGCTGATGAAATCTTGTGTAACCTAAAATTTTGCTACTTCCACTTAGTTCAGCCTGTAACACGAGACATTTTCCATGAAGTACTTCATTAAGCTGATTTAGTTCAAGGAAACGCAAACAAAACATTTGACGTGCGCGGCGAGGCTGGCACTTCGTCAGCTTGCTGCGTCTCAATAATTCACCACGGTCACAGTTGGCGTATGAAAAAGAGAAACTATGTCGCGCTCTGGGAGGAAAAACCTGATCTGTCTCCTCACAAGGGGGAAGTGTGAATACGACAAAGCCTTCCCATCTGACACCCAACCCAACAAACAGCCATCTGTCATCATTATAAGTGGCGCCTGATGTGCTGCACTTAAGAGGCACCTTGAATCTTTTATGCTCCACCACCAATTAAGCTGGGCCAATTATCTTCTGAATTATTGAGTCAAATTTAGAAACCCAATCACTTATTCATAACCGCACCAATAGCTGTGTTTCATAGTCAAAGGTGGCTCTGATGAAGAAGCTGCAGAGTAGCGTCCAAAGTGTCCTCACTGTGTTACTAATTCATATATTTCGATGAGCTAATCTTGTCTTCGTGTCAGCTCACTGCCAACGTCTTCCCCCTTCAGCGACGCCAGCTCTTTGGTTATTCATATTCCTGGCCCCGGACAATAGGAACCTCTTCAAACTCCATAACAGATAATCCTCTCGCCGCAAAAGTCACCTGTCTCAGGTGTATCGAGGGAGAATGTCAGCTGAAACATTATCGCCGTGATGGACCCTGCGAAAAATATTTTCTTCCTTTTTGTTCGTCTGTCAGGACTTAACACCACTTACAGGCTTTCTGACAGGTCCAGGAGTTATATTTTCCACCATTATGTTCAGGGGTGTGGAAATTAAATCATGCAACAGGGGATTTAATGACACATAATATTCATTTTAACAGGAGTCATTAATATCTGTGGTATCCTGTGACTAATCCCAAAACTGGCACAAAGAAGCAGGGCGGAGGTGAGTTGTAAGAGGAGGTTTCTGTATCCATCTCATCGCCTTCCTTCCTTCACTAGAACAAATTCACAAGAGAGCCATCTGAAAGGAATTAATCCCCACTGGGAGGAATGTCAGCGAAATCCAGTAAAACAAGTTCACTATGGTCGGCAACAAAATTCATTTTCATAGGTCTAGAAATGTAAAAACTCTTTTTTTAGAGCGTTTGTTTACTCTGGCAGATGAGCACTGATTTACCGTCACTGTAAACTCTGTATTGGTCATTTCCACAATGACGTTGACATTTTTTGCCACTGCCATGATGATGACAGTGGCAAAAAGGCAGGGCTGCCCAAAGTGGGGCCCGTGGACCAAAGTTGGCCCACCATCAGGTTCAACTGGACCTGTCAGATTTGTTTGATCATTTTTTTAAATTAAAAAGGCGGTGATCCTGACCAAGTTTACTGTCTTTTGCAGGCGTTTTTTAGTGAACGTATGGTACCATAGGAAACTAGAAAACCTAAAGAATCCATTGGTACCAACCACGTCATACTAGCTTGTTGGGAAGGAGGTTAAATTACGCTCCAAAGTTACGCAGAATTTTCGAGGAAAAACTGTCAAGATATGTGAATGAAAATTAGTTCTATGGGTACCCAAAAGTCTCCTCTTTACAGACATGCCCATTTATTGCTAATCCCATACAGTTTTGCGCAAAAAATATTTTTTTGAATGCAGTATGTATTATTCTCACCTACTCTAAAAATAGGGTATTTGAATATTTTCTGCATGCTGGGGTCCCTCAACGGTCTTGGATATGCATGAATTGGGTAAGACTGGAAATGAGCCCAATTGTATTCAGCAGGTGGGTTTTAAGTGGTTAACTATGTAAAAGCTAAAATAATATTCAATTTGAGGAACTTGGGATCCTAATGCCATTTTTCATCTTTACAATACAACAGGTGTTTACTTTTGGCCTGTGGCCCACCATTGAGTTCCAGTTTTGGCCCTCCAAGGGAAAAAGTTTGGGCACCCCTGATGTAAGGCATCTTTACTGGTTACATAACATCATGAGCTAAAGGAGGTAAAAAAATAAAAAAGGAAGTGTCAAAAACATCCATTAAATCACAGCAGACTAATAAGATTAGCGTGATGGACAATTATTGGCTTTTTTTGAGCATGAAAAAAAAATGGTGCAAACAAATATCAAACTGCAATCTTGGATATGCAGCTAGAATGGAATAATTTTTTTTAAATGTACGTTTTCAGCATCTAATGCCTTTATTAGAGATGAGAAATTAAGAAAGACAGATGCACACAGTTCTCCGACTGGAACTGAACCAAGGCCGTTGCTGTACGTATCCGCATACAGTGGTTCATATGATAACTTACAAAAACGTATTCCTCATTTTTTCGTTTTCTCACGAATGACAGCAACACGTGACGTACGTGTCAATTTCCGCTCCATTCTTTTCAAAATAAAACTTCTCAGTTAACTCCGAAGGTGGTGTAACTGAAGTATGGAGTTACGTGACAAATAAATCAACATTGACTTCTGGTTTCAAACGGTACAAACACCATTCTCTTGGACAAAAGTCTGGTGTTTTTTGACCCACCCATCCACCCCGACCTCCTTCCTACACAGAGTTTGTCGCTCTTTATACTTCCTGGTTCACGATTTTGTGGATTACGAATGAATTATGAATTGATTTTGTGGGATGTATATGAATTACAGTGCATTACTTTTTCATAGGTATAGCTACGAACGATGTATGAGAACAGCCCGTGCTTTAACATGATCAGAATATTATTATTATTTTTCATGCGTTTCAGTGATTTGACGTAATCGGCAAAGTGCGCAACAGTTCAGATAACATTCAGCAACAGGTGAGAAATCTACAAAACGAAAAAAGAAGCAATGAAATCACAGAACTAAATGTTATATTGATATGTGAAACTAATAGTAATTCATTTCCTGTTGCATTTACTACTAAAAGTAGACTGGATAATGGTATTTTTGCTGACATGAAATCTTAACCTGAACATTACTTTTTTTGGCAGGTAGTACTATATCTGGAGAACATAATGCTTTGAGAATCTCACACGGTGTATTTACAGTTTCAGCAGCATCTTGTGACACCACCGAACCCCACAGAGTTTACGGCCGATCCAACACCAGCTGTGAAAAGTGTTACCCGTCCAGGTCCGGGCTGTGCTGTTGCTGCTGATGACTGACAGCAGATTTAATATTTGATGAGGGACTCGCGATGAACCAAAGGCTGGTCTCTCAGAGTGTGTGATGCAGGAAACACCCAAACCTCCGCTATTGTTCCCTCCCCTCCGTCCTGCCCTGCTATTCATAGAGCTGAGGATATAGGGTTCTGCACTCCCACTCTGAGAGTTTCACCCAACAGAGAAACACAATGAAGTCAGAGTAACAAAGGTTGCTGTGCCCTTCTCATCATGATCATGTGAGCTCCTCCATAACGGGACTGCAGAGTGATGGACAGTTTAAATGGAGGAGAGGGCTCGGCTACGTTTTCTGCAGATATTACACTCCTTATGCAGCTGCTGTTTACATGAATGCACACACACCTCTCAGTCTTATATCCCTTAAAGGGTCTTTAAATGTGATCGTAAGACTTATTATTTTTAGATGACATTTTTATCTCTGTGTGCTAAGAATCAAACATCTCTACTGACAGAAAGCACAACCCAATATCACGCCAAAGTGTGTAATAGACCCGCATGTCCACCAGAGGATAGCGTGTCATGTTTTGCCTCGCTGAGGCGTGAGTATTACACGCATGTATGAAGGTGCAGTACAAGCAGGGGGCAACAAAACCACTCACTTAGGTTTTAGGAAAATGTCATGGCCTTAAAATAAAGTACGTAAACTAGGTACAATACAATGGAAACAGTGTAAACTCAGTACCGAAAACACGTCACAAACGTAACTTACAATACAAAACATCGGTCTCGAACACAGATCTCCTGGTTGAAAGTCCTGTGTTTGTTGGACCCATCCACCTCCCCTTCTGCCCACCATAAGTGGTGTTTCTCACTTTTTATTCTACGTCACTAGCTCTGACCGGTTTAGGCAACAAAACCACTTAGTTAGGTTTAGGAAAAACGTCATGGTTGGTCTTAAAAGAAGTATGTAAACTAAGTAAAATACGTACGTTAACAACATATCATCGATGTGGAACTAGTGACAAACGTCACTAACATAACTTACAAAACAAAACACTGGCCTCGAAAACTGGTCTCCTGGTTGAAAGTCGCGTGTTTTTCATAGTTGTACTTTACTTGAGTATTTCCATGTTGTGCTACTTTATACTCCTATTCCATTTCATTTAAGAGGGAAATATTGCACTTTATCTGACACTTACAGTTACTTCCTACATAAAAACATGATATGTCTTTATGATATGATACAGTACAATAATACTATCCAGTAGTACACAAAGTATATAAAAATGGCTCCACTTTGATGAACTACAACATTAAAATACTCTTACGTATTCGTTAGTGATTAAAAACAGAATAATATATTCTATTCTATAATAATATAACACTTTCAAAAAAGCCATTCTGCATAATGAGTATCCTTTTAATTTTGGTACCTTAAGTACATTTTTGCTGATAATACTTGTGTACTTATAAGTAAAGGATTGGAGTACTTCCTCCTCCACCCGTCAGTAGTAATATACAGTATGTTGCAACTCTGGCTACATTTAGTTGTTTAATAGTGATCTTCTCATTTCTGGGGATAACTGGACAAACAGTTGACATGACGTCACATCAACATAGTAAAACATTTTTTGAGAAAAGTGAAACTTATTTTTGCAAGTTGCAGATACGAGGAGCACTTAAAGTTACTTACTCCAAAAGAGATTATCACACGTCCACCCCGACTGACTGCAGGCTACATAAAACAACTCCGTCTATAACACATATGGTGTTTTTCTACAGTAAGTTTAAATTGTTCCTCTGATTTCACTGTTCTACTCATCTATGTGTAAATATTTTAATATATGCTTTATATTTGTATAGATCGTGTACTTTAAGGTTTGATAATTTCCTGTCTGAAATAGCAGACTTGAGCTTAATAAAACTGCATTTTATTCTTTTATCTGGTACTGTAGCTTTACATTTATTTATTTTTTTGACCTGTGTCTTGTTTTCAACCAGTTAATTCCAGATTTGCTACACTACCTTCATGGTGTTATCTCAACTCCCTTTTAACCACCACCACCACCACCACCCACCTCGAGGACCCCTGACCTCTGACACGCTGCTAACAACATCACCGTCACTCTCTGCCGCTGCTGCTGCATGTTCAACTCACAGCTCACTGTAACAACTTCAAGCTCTTCTTTAAAGGTTGTTGAAAGGCAATTTGGCAAAAGTAGGAAACTGCTGACTGAAATAAAAAGAAATGAAGCAAGTTCAGGAGAAAATGGGCATGTTAAATAAGATTTCCTCATGAAATAAGTCCTGCAAAAATTTCAACACCAGAACTTTAAGATGTATCTGAGAAAATGAGTCTTTCATCTAAATGTTTTGAGCAATAAAACAAGGGAAACGCAGATATTATCCATGTATGCTAGTGTTAAGGTTTCACGTGATATGTACTTAATTATAAACTATGCAAAGAAATGAATATTTGCCTTCACTGTAAGATATGAAATAAATATAAAATAATGTCAATAAATAACAGTTGGGTTGATTCCACATGAATGATCCAGTGTTTTGTTTTTCTAGATTTCATGGACAAATTGTGGCTTTGAAAGGAAATTACATTTAAAATCTGTTTAATGGTAAATACAAGAAATGCTGGCTAGAAATTAGTGTAAAAGAAAATTTCAAAAATTATTCAATTTTTTTATTATTTAAATGTAAAGCTGATGAACATGAAAAGTTGTAAATAGTACTTCTGATGTTTTGCTGGTTTATATTACAAAGACATTTAGTGGAGGGGTAACATTACAGACGAGAGTGATGAGTTAAAGCTGAGCTAATGCGTAGTGATGGTGATGTACCTGAGATGAAATATACAGTATCATGTGTCCTGCAGGTGTCTGTCTGCGGCTCAGCGTGAATCCGTGAGATTTACTGCCGGCCTTAGAGGTGCACTCTCTTCATACCACCTCTGGCAGCGTGCCTGAAGGAATCAACGGCCCCAGCTTTTTCTAATGACTGTCAGGACGTCCATGAGGGACGTTTGGCAGGTTGGAGAGAAACATTGAAACTGATCCTCCTCTTTTTTGCCCTTTTCTGCTCAGCTCTTAATCCATAAACCATCCCTGAACAGGCCCATCTGGCATCTGGTGGCCTCCTCAGCGACTCACAGGACGGGCTGCATATAGACCTCTCGGTGTCTGTGATTTCACTCTGCCCGTCCATTTTTAGGGTTTTTCAGTCTCTTTCTCTTCATTTCCTCATGTCTGTTTCATTGTCATTCAAGCACAGCAGCTAAATAGTTACTTTATCTACAGTTAAAGGTGCAGTGTGTAGGATCTGGCGGCATCTGGCAGTGAGGTTGCAGATTGCAACCAACTGAAACTTCGCTCATGTGCCAAGCATGTTGGAGAACTACTGTGGCCGACGCAAAAACGTGAATGGCCCTCTCTAGAGCAAGTGTTTGGTTTGTCCGTTCTGGGCTACTGTAGAAACAGAACGGTCGAAGAGGACCCGCTCCCTATGTAAATATAAACGGCTCATTCTAAGGTAACGAAAACACAATTCCTATTTTCAGGTGATTATACACTAAAGAAAACATACTTATTAATATTTGGACTGAAGCGTATTTACGCAGATGCATTGCAGTCAGTACAGACTACATGGCATGCAAAGCAAGAATGGCATTCCTATTGCACGCTTTTGCCTTGCACATTATCGTGTCATTCATACCCCTTTTCATGTGACCGGGCTGCAGATGTTGGTACTTAAACACAATTCGGTCGGTACCAAAACGTTATTGAGGTTCAACATCATGACAGGTGTGACCGACACGTTATGAGTCAACTGACATTTCACGGTAGCAGTGTATAAAAGTGAATATAATGGATTGACAGCATGCTGGATTCTTCATTCAAAAGGTTTTGATCTTATGCACCCATCAATAAGGACATTGTCCTAATTATAATCTTTAACAATAAAAAGGAAAACAATTACAGCCCACTCTGGGGTGAAAGGTGAGTCTATGACAGCTGCATACATAGAAACCGTCAGTCTTCATGAGCTCACAGCACGTCTTCAGATGCCACTTATTTTCCTTTTGAGGTTTTCTTTCCTTCTTCTTCTCCCAGGAAACATGCTAGAGTCCCGCTGCTTTCTCCTGAGCGCCGTCGCAAAGCCACAACACAAACAGCGGCGGCCATATCGGGCCCCAGCTGCCGACACGTCTGCTCAGCAGTGTATTTATTTAAACCTGCCGCTGGCCCTGGCGGTCCCGCGCAGGCCTCGCCGGGGGCCTCCCCGGCTTGTTTGAGTATCCATTCACACCTGCGCATTAAATTACTGACACTAATGTTACTAGTAATGCTTGGACCGGCTCCCACTTTTGAACCCATAAACTTGCAGAGCTGGGAAATATCGGACATGTTGGTGAGAAAAAAAAAAGGTGCCAGATTCAGACATGATACAGGGGTGTTTTGTCAGATAAGCACAAACCCGTCTGTCCTGTGTTTTTATTTTCTGGCTTTATGAATGTTTGTGTCTGGCTGTTTTTTTTCACTTCGGTGTGACTGAATAATATCACATGATGTCATACGTGCGTGGGTGTTGGCAGTCGGGTTAATATGTATATTTTCATTGTCAGTGGGTGAGGATGACGTGAATACGAGGTGTCTGGATTAGGCTCTGTAAAGCCCAGCGCTCTGACAGTAAAACAGAAGACACTGTCGCCTCAGGGTGGGGGTGGGTGACACATTGTTTGACTGTTACCTGGTTGCTAAGGACTCAATGGCTTTTGAACTTGAGAGGTGTGGAGGCATGAACACCTGCGTGGTCCCTCGCCCCCCCTCTCATGAAAAACGCCTGGATACCTTTCACCTTGTCTCACTCTGCGGCACTCAGCGAGGGGCCGAGAAGAAAAGAGCTGCGCGGCGGAGAAAGGAAAGTATCCGAGAGACGTCTCCCGGGTTGTCAGTCTGGGGTCAGGGGTCAAAGGTCAGCACGGAGGGGGCATGTCAGGTGTTAAGTGGAGCAGACAAGCCAACGGAGGGCTTGTTAAATGCTTACCTGGCGACCTGCTAACCTGCAGCCAGGTGGGAACACAAAGCACCGGGCTTTAGTACAAGATTACCCAAACAGGATGGAGATCAGAGGAGACGCACCTGATCTGGTGAAAGACGTTATTAAGAACTTAAACTAGAGCTGAGACGATCAGTTTAGAGAAAATTAATCGACAACTGTTTTTAATTAATTGTTTAAATTGTTTTTCAAGCATAAGATGCCAAACACTTGCAGGTTCCAGCTTCTCAGATGTGAGGATATAAGATGTGATTTTTTTGTATCATAGGAAACTAAATATTTAGTTTTTTGGCAGCGGTGGATTATATATGTGAAGTAGATTTACTCAAGTAATGTACTTCACACAATTTAAAGGGTATTCTTCTTTACTTGAGTATTTCCATTTTCTGTTACTCTCTACTTCTACTTCAAAGGGAAATATTGTACTTTTTACTTCAGTTACAGCTTTTTCTTTTCAGGTGAACATTTTACATATATACATAACATATACTGAGCTTATAAAAAAATGCATTGTCAAAGTTTATACCAATGATTCCCAACCTGTTTGGCTTGCGACCCCATACAGCTACTGTAGTCATGCCCTTCTCACATTTAAGATGCTTGTGATTTATCTTTGAAACTTCCCAGATGATTTCATTTGAATAACTGTTTGACTTTTCAATATTAAAAATAAAAGTCACTGCATAACATGTATTTTTACTTTTGATACTTTTAGCCAGTAATACTTCTTTATTTTGAATGCAGAACTTTATTTCAATGGAGTATTTTTACATCGTTGTATTAGAACTTTTTACATATTTATAGATAATGATAAAGAAAATTTCAGACAAAAACTACACAATAAGGAATAACAAATATAAGTGACTGAAAAATCTGAAACTGAAGTCAAATCATCTTCAATAGCACTTTGTGAAGGCAAGAAATTCAGATTAAAACAAATCCGATTAAAACAGCTAATAATTGATCATACTTAATATGGACAAATCGTGAGTTATGGGGTGGTACCTGTTTGGTTTAAATTAGATTTATCAAGATTTTATGATAATCTATTTATTCTTCTGTTGGATTATTTGAACAAAAAACAACTTTTGGGGGGTTGAACACTGTGTGTAAAGTAGTTTTCAAGTTGGTTTATGTCTCTAAACTGAAAAAAATACTTAAATAAAACAAAAGATCTGTAAAATGTACGCAGCAACAGGTCACTCATGTTTCCCTGTACACGATGTACTGCGAGCAGCGTGAGTTTAAATCACAAAGGAATTACATTTAAAGGTTAAACGTGGCAGCGCTGCACTAATCCGCAGCGTCACTGACATGCGATCATCTGAGCAAACAGTCCAGGTCTAATTTAATTAGAATGCAGATTAACCACAGCGTGATACTGGTCCTACAACGTCCCGTACTGGGATGTTGATAAGGGAGAATCTGGCTGATGAAAAGGTTTATTTGCTTTTAGTGCTGTGTTCGTCTCTGTAAGCCGAGGGACGAGGCGAGACGACGTTAATGATGATCTACGACAGACGGCTGAGAGGTGAGGAGGGGCGAGGGTCCTCTTCAGTGAGCTGAGCATTATGTGGAGTTGGCATTCAGCTCTCTATTATTTATTCATGTCTATTGTCTCGTGGGCACAGCATGGAAACACACACACATTAAGTGAGAAGGTAACACTTCAGTCCGTGAAACACATCAACAAGGAGATTAACTACAAAAGAAAGATGTCAACCTGGCTTCCAAACTTGAAAGAGAAGCTGTCGTGTTGGTTAAAAATCAAAATATTGATAAATTAATCCACAGAAACGTAGATCTATAAATTCATGTTGATTACACAGTGCAGTGGATCAACTCAGCAAACCAGTTGGTTCAGTCTCTGATTAAAAACACTTCTGATTACTCCACCTGGGTCAAATAATGTGTGCAAACACTTTTATGTGCTTTATTATTTTTAAGTCTTTAAGTACCAGACTGGCAGGTTTTCAACATGTGCACCTGTGGATAATACTTCTCATGCTATATTTTATATTCATATTATTTGGAAAATGACTTATGTGAATAGAAATCAGACCTAAATCCAATTACGTACACAGACACTTAGTCATAGTTTGTTTTTAGGGACCAAGTACAAGGAGAGGTTGTAGTATTATAAACAACTGTGCAACATATTTCAATATAACACACTAACTCTGCAATAAATACCATCTTTGTGAATCTTATAATGTCAAATGATAAGTAGCTGGTTGTATTTTTGTCATTACGTCTGTGTTTGTTTGGTGCCTCCATTTTATTTATAATATATATGGTAATTTGAACCAGTTATTGTACAGTTTTTATCTATTTTAAATGTGTATTTATTCTTTTTGGTTTGGTTTAGAACTTGTTTTCATTATTTTATTAATGTTTTATTTGGATGTTTTTTAATATGTGGACCCCAATGAGATTAGCAACATTGGAAGCCATATGGGGAGCCAATAAAATAACAAACAAACATATGATGATTTTTGTAATCTTTATAGTTTGTGAGGGTTTTTGATTTCATCATATTGTACACTGTATGTGTTTTTCTCCTGGGCAAAATAAACCTACACATTGCAATACAATGAAGTAAAACTGCATCACAAAATATCATCTGAAATGATGATACAGTGGATTCAACACCTCTCTAACACATCTCCAGTACTGAATATTATAAGTTTCACAAATTCTAAATCTATTTTATTGTTTTTGTCATTTAGAGGCAGACAGAAAGTATTGGACAAAAGATAAACAATTAACATATAAAATACAGCAATACAGCTTGAATAATCAAATTATGCAATCTCTGAATGAAGTAGTGCAAGTTTTATTACTAAGTGATTAGTCAAATAATCTATTAGTCAATCGATATAAGCTATTTTGCAACTATTTTGATAATCAATAATCATTTAAATAATTTTTAAGCAAAAATGCAAAACATTCCTGTAGTTCAGCCTCTCAATTATAAGGACCTGCTTTCTTTTCTGTCACTCGTGACAATAAACTGAACATTTTTTAGGTTTTTGAGTGTCCGTCTGACAAAACCAGCAACATGATGAGATCACCCGGGGCGTCAGGAAGTTGTGATGGACATTTTTAAACTCTTTATCCGACATTTTAAAGACTAAATGATTCTTCGAGGAAATAATCGGCACATTAATCAATCATTTTAAGCCATAATTTACTCTGCTGCAGGGTTTCTTGGGTTTCTGAATACTGTATTTAAGTAAGTATTTATTATCATGTCTCATATTATCCACACAGGATAAAAGAAGCAGTTGTTTTTCTCATTGAGCTGATTAGAGATCTCTTCACTCTCAGCGTGCCACAGGTGATCTGCAGGTCATCTGGTTCTGATCTGTTTCCCTAAATGTTACCAAACATCTGATCCACACTAAGCTTTTTTTTTTTTTTTTTTTTTTACTAAGTGAGCGTCTATTGTTCGTGTGATTGTGGCCTCCGCTCTTTAAGTTCTTCAAATCAGGAAATGTTTAAACGGGGCTAATTAGCCCGTTATTCCCCCGCCGTGCGTGGCTCTGGCAGTTCTTGTCTGTGGCTGATCTGACAGGAGTCGTGCCCTCTGGCGTCCTGCGTATCAATTATGGGGCCTTTCACAGTTTGCCATTTTTGGAAACATTAGACCAGCTCAATCCCAGGTCGGCCCTTCGCTGCCATTGTGCGTGACTTCGGCTTTGAAATCAGGCTGGTGGTATTAGACCAGGTTTTCTACTATAGTCAGTAACGGCAGAAATGATGTTCCATGAGAACGCAAAGGATGATGGGAAAAAGAAGCACTTATTGAGTCAAAGATGGTATCAACTACCAAGGCTGTTCAATGCCAAACCTCACACACACACAAACACACACACACGCACTATTCCCTACAGACAGTGCTATACTCCCTCTGCTGCCTCTCCTCTGTAAACACAGCTCCCCCTGCCTGTTTCTCACCTCATTGTACAAACAGACGTCTTCATCAGACTTTAAAATCAATCATTGCAGTAAATAACGTATTACTAATTTAATTCAGGCATACTCACATAAATCTACCTGATCAGGTTTAACTACAGGTGGACATTTAGAGTAACATTATATATTATAGTGCACATTTCGGGCGCATGATGGATACTAAATTCTATTGATATAGCCCTGTTATCTCAAAATAAAAGTCAATAAATTTGTCTTTCAGCTACTATGAAGCTCATTCTTTAATCAAATGCGATACGAGAACACAGTAAATATAAATTCATATAATTTCAAATAATAATTTTTTGAATTTGATCATCAAATGCTTTTAGTGTTAAGAGATTTACTGTTTTTTCTTTCTTTTTTTGATCTTTCTGCTCGTTTAAAGGTTTAATGAATGTGACTTTTACCTATGTTAAAGTCTTAATGTTATTTATTAGTATAGGAACAAGTATATGGCATGAACCACAGCATTTATAGCTTGAGCTAAGTTTGCAAGATGGGCCTTTAAAATAAATTAAACTCAACAATAATTCATAAAAAACTGCACAAAACACAATCACTCAAAAAATAAATAAAGCTCAATATTGAGCACCAGATCACTCATGATTACATGACTGATCCCTCTTTAAAAAGGGTTTCATATAACACTACTATTTAGTAGCACTAATACAGTAGTTTAGCAGTAGCAGCACCTGAACCAGCTCCAACATTAAAATGTTGCACTCTGAAAGTGGCCATTCTGCATAATGAGTACTATTAAAGTACATTTTGTTCATAGTACTTCGGTATCATTAGGACTTTTACTTGTAAAGGATCTGAATACATCAGGTGAATACATCAAAACTTAGAAGGTATCTTTACCCATTTGTGCCGGCAACTGAAATTTTCTGAAAGTTTCCTTTGGTGGAAATGTTTTCTGGGCTTTAAAACCGTCATAACGCACATGCGACTACTGTTTTTGCAATAACAGTAGTCCCATGTGCCAAATGTTATGCCATTTTTCCTTATCATACTAAATATAGTTTTGGGCATAAATGGGTTAATGATATCTGCACTTGTAGCAGCAAATTTTAGAGGCTTTAGTGGCTCTGAATTACTGATTTTGAAGAAAAACTAACTGGAATAAATCAATAAACTCCATATGTGCAGTGCCCTCGGCTCGAGTCCAGCCGGGTAACTTTGTTGCACGTCTTTCCCCGTCTCTCTCTCCCCTTATTTCCATCATCTCTTTACTACCGACTCTCTAATAAATATATATATGTTTACATATAAAGTTCTCAATTTTGAAGTGAACTGTGATACTAACTGCCTTCAGAGTGAAATAAAACCTGGCGTGAACACGACAAAGCACCGGTTATTTTTTTGGATGAAAAAAGACATTGTGCGGGGGAGTTGTTCCAATTTTAATTTGTCCTTGTGAAAAAAGTGCGCCTCAAATTATCTAAAATGTAAGATAAACAAGATCCAGACATGTGTCACCTTTTTTACCAATTATCATTAATAAGGGCCGTATTTTGAGGGAGAGGCTCGAACGAAAACACTCGCCGCTGCTCCTCAGTGATGAAATTAAGTTGTCATTGGAGCGTCTGCCTAAATCCTGCACGCTTACGGGGGGAGAAAAAAAAAAGAGCGTTCGGAGTTCAGAGTGCCATGTAACATTCAATTACAATTTAACAGACGGGTCTCTATTAGTCGGTGTCCATTTCAGGGTTGGAGGCTCGAGGTCACGACCCGCTCCTCTGTAAGTCTCAGGCAGGTGCTTGTTGATGTTAGACTGGATTTTTAAAAGAGTACGACCAAACAGAAAGATTAAGTCCAATACAAAACACACCTGGTGACACAATCTCCACATCATTCTCTACTGGAGTTTGTCTGTCACACACAAACACACACACACACATGGGAGTGGAAATTCAAGCTGACAGTCAACATCTCAAATAAATATATTTCTCCGTCTTTTTTGTTTTAAGATATTAAAGTAATTTCTATAATTGTTTGAAACAAGTCCACTTTTCCTAATTCCCATCTGTGTCCTTGACAACGGGGTCACAGCCGAGTCCTCTCCAGGCAGCTGCGCCAGATGGTGAAGGGAGAGAGAGAGAGAGAGAGAGAGAGAGAGAGAGAGAGAGTGAGAGAGAGAGAGAGAGAGAGAGAGGACTCCTGTCAAGTTATTTCCCTGCCTTTAGAGTCGGCTTTACCTGTCCACTGGCCCCAAAATGACAAGCTGATACCCTCAAGGCAATAAAAGTCAGCAGCAGAGGCCCGGTGAAGGGCTGGAAAAATCCCTACCTGCTAAAGAATTGTTTGAACTCCTAATTGTGCAGAGCCGTTGGTAAATCAGGGGGTGTTAGGGAGGAGGCCTTGTCCAAACAGAGAAGAATAAGACGACTATCCTCGCCGGCTTTGTAAGAACACGAGTCAAGACAAATAACAGCGATAAAGAGATTGATGAAAGGCGGACAGAGGGGCACAGACAGGTTTAGTTTGTCCTCCATTGACACTAAACAATATGAGATTTAGGTTTGACTGGAATATGTGGCACTCACACTCTGTTGTGTGTACAGAAAATACTTTCCAACTAGTGGGAAGTCTTGGTGTGAACAGCTGCAAAATGAATTGTCTATTTTAAGGCCAGTTTTATTGTTTGTTTTTAAGGTCTCCATGGAAAGCAGTATAGATATTAAGTTTATTATCCTCCATGAATATAGTCAATTGATTAAAAGAAGTCTTGTACAGCATCTTTAACTACACGGTCTATGTCTGTATATATATTGTGTGTAATAAACAGAAAGTAACTAAGTACATTTACTCAAGTACTGTACATTTGTTGTACTTGTTCTTTAGTAAAGTACACTAGAGTAATGTATGCAAAGCACTTGTAATCCATTACATTTCAGAGAAAAATATTGCACTTTTTCCTCCACATTTATTTCAACCCCGTCTCCTAATCACGTTTATATACACTACTAAATGACAACTGTAGTTACTTGTTAGTTTGCAGATTGAGTTTTTTACATGCAAAACACCACAAACTACATCCTCCGAAATGATCATAAAGTTGAATCAACACCTCTGTATAACTAGTTTCAACAAAAACTGAACATTATATCACAATATCAGATTTCAGACAGTTATCCTGGCCAAAAGAATTCACAAAAATCATATTGTCGCGATATTTTTAGATAAATTTGAAGACAAATAATTAGTAATAATGTATCAGTCAAACCTACAAATACAAGTGTAGTGAGGTGGAGAGAGTCTGTAACCATAACTGTACAAAAAGCGAAAACACAATATTATACGTGTAATGTATCGTCAATATCGTTATATCATTACATTCCTAATTGCAGGACTGTTGTGTTAGACTGCATTAGTTTCAGCTAGGTGTACCTAATAAACTGGCAACTGAGTGTATGACAAACTGAAATGAGTATAGCAATTTTATTTGCACCACCTGGACCAGCTTAGTACAGTATACTGGTTGATATTGACAGTATTTCTACATTGTGGTTATAGTAGCTTAAAGAATCTGAATATTTCTTCCAGCAGAGGAATCAAAATGTATTCTGATGAAATGAAGTTTTGTGGCCAAATTTCAAATGTGATGCTCACAGTATTAAAAGCATGATTTCTGCAATTGTTCAACTGTTTCCAGCCTGAGAGAGATCACTGCTCTATTTTAAATAACATTACTAGCTTTAAAAAATTACCACTGAATGTTTGAATTAGCAGAAATGATTATGAGAGTCTGACTGAGATTTGTGTCGGCTGACTATTTTGAAAGTCTCACTTTTTCCACACAAATACATCAGAGTCAGACAAATTATAGTCCAGTATATTTACATGTTATGCTTACAGTATTAAAAGCATGATTTCTGCAATTGTTCAACTGCTTGCAGCTTGAAAAAAAATCACTGCTCGATATGAAATCACATTACTGGCTTTAAATTACCACTGAAGATTTTTGATTTAGCGAGAATGATTAAGAGAAAAATCAAGTAGTTCCACAGTGAGAGCCTGGAATATAAACGCAAACTCAGATTTGTGCCGACCGACAATTTGAAAGTCTCACTTTTTCACATAAATACATCAGACAATAAAGTCTGACGATAAAGCTGTGTGATTTTTATGTGGGATTCGTTCACTCTTGTGGACAAGATAACAGTCTTTAAGTCTGGACATAAATGTTTTGACCTTTGATGGAATTTAATCTGTATATTTGTGTAAACAAGTGCTAAATATGCATATTAGGCCATCTAGAGCTGCATCTTTACAATGATACTAAAAATGAAAAGTATAACCCAGGACAGAGTAAATGAACAAAGACTACACGGCTCAACTCGAGGAGCGTTAATAGCTACACACGAGACACTGTTTTCATTTATCAACTGATTCATTGGAAGCGATGTGATGTGAAAATAAAGACAAGAGCCAAACCTTGATTCTCAGTACAAATCCTTCTCTGTGATGTATTCAAGGTGCTCAATGTTGAATTAATCAATTCTATTATCATTATACATTACATTCTGCTTAATGATACAGTCAACTGTCAAATGATGCATTGTTATGTCAGGCTGCGTGCAATTATGAATAATTAGCTGCAGATTATTTTGGTTGTGGAAAAATCTGTTGGGAAAAATAATTTAGCAAAATGATTTTGTTTGTTGTGAATTAATACAAAAGGTGGCATGAAAAGACAATACAGGACATGAAAAAGAAGTCAGCTAGTAATTGTAATAGTATTAGACGTTACTTTATGACTTTATTGTGAAATATTCTTTTGTTTTAGGAGGCTAACTCTGCATTTTGTTATTAGTTTAGTCTGTCCTGACTGCACTGGATACACAAGGTCTTGGTGAAGCAGGCACCTTCAGAGGCAGCACTTGGGGACTTTACTAGAAAGGGGATGATAATGGTGTAAGTAGGTGTCAGAAAATATTCCATAAATAAACAGTGTGCGGCTAACTGGAAACATTCTCCACACACACTCACGATCGTTAAAATAAGGCTCTTAAAACAACACGGAGGCTGTTTGAATCGGCCCACAGGAGAAGCAAACCAGAATAGCTCGGCCTCTCTCCTGTGACAAAGCACTTGAAAGGTAACATAACAGGGGCGAGCTCACGGAGATAGAGCAGACTACACTGTAAGACGTTTTTTTTTCAGCCACTCTCTGCGTCGGCGTCCTCTCACCCATTTGCTGCTCGGCGCTACAAGAGTTAAATCTGGTTCTTATCTCGCTGAAAGTCAAATGTAACCAAACAAGTGCAGGGGGAAAAAGTGGGCACCGGTCTGCACGTGTTCGGTCCCAATAGAAGCATGAAAAATAAGCAGGCGGCGGCCTGACGACGTCCTGAGCTCCACTGGGGACGCCTGAAAAGCTTTGACCACTCCTGCTGGGGCGGCGATGTCAAACTGAGGAAGACGACGAGCTTTGAGAAATCATTTTGCTTTCTTTTACTTGGTTTGAATTCAATCAGTCCTACCCCTATGAAAAGAAACCAACAAAGTAATTTTCCTTTATTGGAGAGAGAGAGAGCAATAGTGTCACTTAGATGTGCAGCCCATTTCCCACTGTCTACATTTTAAATGCATTAAGTTACATTACAGCCTTGTCCTTCATATATTCTGAATTTTGTATTTTTCTTGGTTTGGAAATTGCAAAAGGAAAAGAAAAATGAGTCCTGAGATTTCAACAATTGAGTGTAGACAAAGAAGAACCAAAACATCTGGCACAGACTTGCAAAACTCGCAATACACAGTATTAATCCTTTTTAATTTCTTGATTAATCTATTCATTATTAGGTCAATTAAATATCAGAAAGTAGTCAGAAATGACCATCACAGTTTCCTAAAGCCTCAGTGGGGTGATGCTTTCAAATTGCTCTGTTTGTCTGAGAAACACTCCAAAAACATAAACATACTTAATTTTACTAACAGACGAGACTTCAGAGACCAGGTCCAAAACACACCGGAGCACACGGATATATATTGATAATCTAAATATGACCCTCTAACTCTCCAACTGTGGGCTGATCCCTCTCATTAGGGAGCGGTATTTAAGATATTTAAGATGTTTAGGATATTTGGATGTTGGACAAACTTACCTATATTGTTGTGACACGTCATTTATTATTATTATTACTAAAACTTTTTGTATACATGTGTATGGACGTAGTCACTGATAAAAAGTCACAATTCATAAATTTTGACCCTATTTTATCCTGCCTACATGTAGCTTATTGTCCCCCATTTTTCCAGCCTTTACGGAATCAGTTCCCAATTAGGGAGGTTTTTTAAGAGAATGTGAGTCTCAGATCTGTTTGACTCTGATGAAGACGCACGTGGTGTCGAAACGTTAGTCTTCTAATAAAGTTGATTGCCTTAAATCCGTGTGCGCCAGTGTGTTTTGGACCTCGTCTCTGAAGTCTCGCCTGTTACAAGATTGTCCTATTCTGTGAGCAGCGGACTGACATACTATTC
Organism: Sebastiscus albofasciatus; assembly: GCA_916701655.1. Taxonomy (NCBI): domain Eukaryota; kingdom Metazoa; phylum Chordata; class Actinopteri; order Perciformes; family Sebastidae; genus Sebastiscus; species Sebastiscus albofasciatus. The sequence continues at coordinate 39,218 of CAKAOI010008974.1, read as the reverse complement.
CTTGTAAAGCGGTTGAAGCATGTGAAAGCTCCCTCCTTACTATGAGACAAAGAAAATGAGCACATCCTACATGCAATTTTGCTTGACAAACAACTAAATCGATCAAGCGATTATCAAAACAGTTGCTGACGATCAACTTGTTGTTCCAGCTCTGAATTCACTGTATATCTCTAACAAAAAAAGGTGTCAAAATAAAATCTGATGGACTTCAGTTTTCCTCTCTCTCTCTCTCACACACCGACACAGGCTTCAACCCTGCGACTTGTCATACCTCATTACAGATGCAATCAGCCAACGTCTCCTCCTCAGCAGCTGGCAAAAGTCTCGTCCATTCATCACTACATCTCTTCTACTTGTAGACCTTTCCCTATTATTAGTGTTAATACAAGGCCAGAGGACATGGAGGGAAACAGGCCTGGCAGCGCTTAAAAAGCCCAAATGTCAGACTATGACATGCTGCCAGCTGCCGGCGGCTTTGATATGCCGGGGCTGGATGATGCTTATTTGATCGTTTCATTAGAAAATTTGGTCTAGGTGTCAAAGAGGTTCCCTATGTCTGTGCTGCGGCTATTAGGCTCAATTATAGCTGCCAGAAAGAGGGAGAACTGAGCTGGCTCTGTGCGCTGCATTCAGAGTGGCCTTAAAGAGCCACTGAGAGAGTCACAGAAATTGCTATTCATAACACTTAATGGCTTATGAATTAAGTTTTCCCTCTAATTATTCATAATCATCATACATGCACACTCAACAAAATCACATATTTGGCTTTGGGACGTTCAGACGTTAACGTGGTCGACTTACAAAATATTATCTACAAAATAATAATCACAGATACGGTTCAATAATTAGAGCTGAAACTATTAGTTGATTAATCGATTAGTTCAGTGGTTCCGATGAGTGGTTGGATGAGTTAGACTTTTCTGTTCTATCTGTGCTGAAACCATAGACTGTATATAAGAAGTGGACGTAGTCACCGTGACATCACCCATTGGTTTTGTGGACTGCCGTTTTGAAGCCTCGAGTTCGGCATTTTTGCTGTCGCCATGACACGAGAGGTGGAGCTAAGCACAACCGAACGCTGAATAAGACATTTTTAGGCGACCAACTAGGTTACAATTAACTTTCATGAACTGAAAACACACTGTGAAAGGGCTAAAGTTGTAAGACAAAAACACAAACAACTCCCAGACCGGACAACGCCGTGGTAGCAAGAGCAGAGGTGTGGACTTAAGTCAGATGACTTGGACTCGAGTTCAACTCCAGTCTCAAATTTGCTGACTTTAGACTCAAATGCAACTCGACTTGGACTTAAACACCAATGACTTCAATGACTGAATGCGCCTTTTGACTTGAAAATACCTTCTCCCAGGCCCAAAGATTAAAAAGTACGTTATTTAAAAAGTGTGCCACGAATCACTTCATTTCCTGAATCAACTAATGTTAACGCTATTTATTCCCAAGCAAGTCGACACTGAATTCCCCAGATCCACTTTGTTTGAACCAATCCAACAGCATCCAATCAAGTTGCAGAAGAAAACCATGAAGACTGACGTCATGTTACTCAACAAAAAATTAAATGAAGTCTGCAAAACATGTGTGTCGATAATTACAGACGGAGATGCAAATGTCATTACATTTGGTGAGGAGCGCATTATGACTTGAATAGGACTCAAAACTCAAAGTTTAGGACTTGGAACTTGACTTTGGACTTGAGTGCAAAGACTTGGACTTACTTGTGACTTGCAAAACAATGACTTGGTCCCCACCTCTGCTAAATAATAATAACTTAATAAAAATAATCTGAAGGATCACAATAAGACACGGCTTTGTTTTAAGGGGTCACAGGTCAAAAAGACCAGAAACCACTAGATTAGTTGATCAACAGTAAATTAACAACAACAATGTTGAGAAGCACTTAATCGTTTAACTGCTAAAATGCCCAAAAATTTGCCGGTTCCAGCTTCTCAAAAGTTTTTGATAATTGATGCTTTTCATTGTCAAATATGAAAGTTAAGCATCTTTGTATTTTAGACTGCTGCTCAGATTAAAGGAGCTATTTGAATATGCACTTTGGACTCTGGGAAATAATAATTAATATTTTTCACAGTTTCCTGGCACTAGATAGACAAAGAGATTATTAGAAAAATTAAGTGTCAGACTAGTCAATAACTACATTTGTTAGCTATAGCCCCTTTTATGATTATTAATAAGCAAACATAAATAATACAGACCGTAACACGATAGTATATTGCATCTAGTCCAAAGAAATTATCTGCTGAGTCTACACTATTTATAATCTGTGCAGCCCCGAGAAATAAAAACAGTCAGGTCCATATTACCATTTCAAATGTCCATTTTCTAAATTGCCTGTATGACGTATGCGCACATACATGCAGCTCGTTCTTTTTCATTTTTTTGGAACCACTTACAGATTAGATGTAATAGACGTGCCGGGAAATGTGCCGCTGAAGGAATGTCAACCACATGTTCAAAAATAAATAGACCTGTGAGAATTGAAACAAGCACTCATAAGGTTAATCAAACCTAATTTCTTCATGGTTTCTCTGCTTTGGTTCCGCCAGCATTTTCTCTGTCATTTTATTATTCTAGATTTCTTTCTGGGCAACAGTAATCCAGCCATAACTAGGCCCTGCCACTATAAATTAGCTGCAAAGAGACGGGGAACAGAGTGAGAGTGTGCATTTCTCACCTTTTGCATAACACTTTCTGCATACCAGCAATGCGTGGGGAAATTAACTAATTAGAAAATGGAGCGGCGGCGGATTTGGACTGGCCTTGAATTACTACACAAAATACTTTTCTCCTTATGGCGTATTTCTGTGGTCGGTGTGGTGGCGGAGAAACCTCTCTTCATCCGGAGAACTCTGATGTGAGTAACTGACTGGTCAGAACAAAAGCAATGAAAGGTTAAGAGAGGAAGAAGGAGTGAGGTCTGAGCCTTTTCCTCTCAGTTTTTTCGTTTTCGCTCGGGGTGGCGTCTCCGGCATGGCACCGACCCAGGCTGAAGGAGTGTTAAACCTCTCAGGCTGCGGGGAGAAGAAATGACAGGACTCCCTCAAGCTCCCCTCTGTTCTTCTAATGGACTCCTCCGTCGACATGGCGGGGTTAGAAACATCATAAGTTCATATTCCCCACATGAGACTCCCACCCCCCCATTTAGCGGTGTTGCCTTTCAGATTCCTCAATGGCTCCATCTCTTTTACCCAAAGAATCAGAGTCCTATCAGTGAAATCAAAGGCGATTACACAGCTCACTAGTCATTTAGGATCTCTGCGGCTGTGGTAAGTATGCAATGCCGGCCGCAGCCCCAAAGTCTCTGTTTATTCAGTGAAAGTGCTCTGTAATTTATTTAAAATAATCTATTTTAACAAATAAAGAGGTCATTGAGTGAGCGCATTGCTGCAGGCGCACATTTAAATACCTCTTTAAGAGTCCGACTGGCTGACAGGCTGCCGAGCTGGCTGGACCCAGAGGACGCAGAGGCAGGCCTCCTGCTCTGAACAAAGTGATTCACAAAAACCTGAACATCACATGCTTAGCGAGGGAGTACTTGCCCTCTGTTGATCTCTGAGCACTGATCAACACGGTGAAGCCTCTTTTTTTTCTTCTTATTGAGATGTTTGGTTCGGATCCAGAGGGCTTGTTTGAAGAGGGGGTGGGCTCGGGTCCTGGTGGATGTTTGGGGGGCTGGAGTAAATATGACGGATGGGATTACAAGGAAACCCTCTCTGCGATTTCGAAGGGCTTGAAATAGAGCTGGTTTTTCCTGCATACCAGAACATCTCCCCACTTGCTCTCTGTGGTGGCTTCGGCAGCTCAGGTGCACTGTATCTCCGTTATGTCTGCCCGTCTGATGGGATCTGACTGCACCACAGAGCTGGACGCATCAAAGCAGGTCAAAGAGAGGAGGCCAGTCCAACTGTAAGAGGCCCAGTTATATAAATGGAGCCAAAGTACTTTGCTTTATTTGGACTTGTTTGGGCTTATTTGTTTGTACACCACACAGCTTCATACTTGGCAAGATGCAGAGCACAGTTTTTCCTCCCACTTTAAATACCTACAGTATGCAACTTGTTGACGCTGGGTTATAAAACAACTTATTTCCATCATTAAATCTTATACATTATGGTTTTCTGCTATTTTAGCCAACAATAGTTTCATCAAAGACTCCATTAAACTCAATTTATGAAATTTTTTCCATGCCAGACGGTTAATGCAGCACACTGGCTGACTTACCCACCTATGAATCACATACATTCAGTAGACGTGTGAGGTTCAAGGGCTAACAAAGTGGCTAATTTTTGAGCATATATATATATACAGTACACTGAGGGGGGAATGAAGAAGACTGACGTTTCACCGAACTTTTCTACTAAAAACATCAGCGGTCCATGACTGGCATCTGGTGCAATAAGTGGTTGGTGTGTAGCGAGCCTCTTCTGTTCAGGCCAAAGAAAACCCGGTTTAGTGTAACCGCCGTTTCCTCGAGCAGCCCGAAGAGAAGCAGGAGAAAGGGTTCGAGAGTTTTGCAAGATGTTGTCATTCCAGTATGTAGCTTTATCTTTATGTACCACATGTCTTTGTCTGAGAAAATATGGAGGTGTTTGTTTTCTTGAGACTCCATCCAGTCATTCTCTGCTATCTGCGAGTTCATCCTCTCCCGATGCTGACAGATAAGGTCTGTGTTACCTTCTGAACGGTGAAAAGCTCCGTCTGTATTGGCTGACATTGTGGTTTGGGTCAGTGAGTCACGGTTAGGCTGATGGATTACTTTACTAATGATTTTGGCCTGAGAGCGAGCTTGTTTTAAAAGGCAGACATTCGGCGAGTCAGTTTGAGTTTCATACGATGTTATGGATTGGCGGAGTTGTGTGTGGAGCACTTCTTCAACGGCCAAAATCGACACTTGATTATTTAATGTTCTTGTTTTACAAACCGGGTTTTAATCTGCAGAGCAAAGAAACAAGAAATTCAATTGGCACGGCTAATTTGAAAAACTTAGAGTAGGATGGATTTTTTTTCTCAAACAAAACCTGCAGGCGGAATGGCGGGCGCTTTCACCGTAACATAATACACTGATTCACATTTGAGATGTTTGCATGTACTGTACCACCAGCGGAAGATGTCCTCCGTGATTGAGCCCACCCAGACTGCAGTGTTGTGAGGGAGCGTGCCCCTTACCTCCCATTGGGGGCAACAAGGTCCTGTGTCCACATTTCAAGCAGGGCTGTCACTCACAGTAGGGGAGAAAGGGTTCTGTCTTGGGGTCAACACTTATGTTCTCCAGCTAAGAAAGCAAGGCTGGCTCTCAGAGGACAGGCAGCAGTTCAACACAGCATGCTTTGTGCTGCATCCATACAGGCCAGAGTGGAGGAGCTCAGAGATGAGCAGAGGGGAAGTGGAAACTGACAGTGAAGAGAGTGAAAAGGAGTCTGAAGCTTTGTAGTAAAACTATAGGAAGGGCTGAAGGTTTCTTTGAAGAATTTGTGGATAAGTTTTGGCAAAAAGACCAAAAATTACCAGCACACTTCTATTTATTGTCAATGGACATGACAATTTTTGACCACAAATGGTCTGTCTCAGGTAAAGTTGAAGGGTTCAGTATGATCAAACAAACTTCAAATAAAGAGGGGCAAGATGCGATGAATCACACTAATGGGTATGACACCTTACACTGTTGGAGAATCTGATTATGTCATTGTCCTACAACGAATTTCATTCACATTATGTGATTGCAAGCTTCAAAATGAGCTCACTGCCAGTCAAAACAATAAAAATATATATATATTCTTTTAGAGCTGGCCCCTCTTAGTCAATTAATTGGTTGTTTTGGTCTTAGACGACTAAGATTTCTTTAGTCGATTAGTCATTTTTATGCTTTTTTCCTTATCATCGTCAGACCGATAGCCGATGGCTTCCGAGATTGGTCAGCTTGTAACTGGCAGTGGCTGACGGTGTTAGTGGTTGTGAAAAATACAATAATATAATAATATCTGGTGGGATTTTTTGGTAGAAAGATGAAGGCAGCTCCAGGGACAGATTTACATCCAAAACCGCACACTTGTTACCATGTTTGCTGTCAAAACTTTGACCATGCTAATGCAAGCTCTCGCTCTCTGAACTGACCAGTAGTAGTTACAAACTTTGCACGGGTAGTCATTATAGTCAAAGTCAGACATTTAAGGGGACATAAACAAAAGAAAGATATTTTTGAGTGGAGGAATAGGCCTTATTAGAAAGTGGTTCCTGCCAGGTTGCAGCTCTTCTCTGAACTTGCACTGGTGTTTTTGTATTTGTTTCACTAAAGGGGCAGAGTGTCTGGTGCCAATTTGTCCATCTTTGAACCTCTGATTGAGTTAGCTGGGATTAGCATGCATAACAGTCCTTCTATGAGTCTCCAGGAGATAAAAGAGGAGTGTGGAGAGTGGAAGACGGTGAGCGGCGGATCGACACATGTTTGGGCTGGTGTCACCTCTTAATGTAATTTGGCACATGGTGCTATGTGCTTCTTCTGGTGTAGAGTTTCTTTTAAGTGGCTAATGCCTGCGGTGGGTGAGCACCCACGGGGGACAAGAGAGGTCAGTGTTTTGGGTGGAACGTGTGGAGAAGGTGTGGGGGATCTTCCTGTCATTCACCGCTCATTCCTCTGTGCCCCGCTGACCTTTGACCCCCCACGCAGACAAGCCAACAACCTCAACCTCATCGGCTGAGCAGGGCAGCGTTGGATGTTATCTGCCAGGGCAGTGACGCAGTTTAACTTCAAAAAAGTGAAAAAAAAGAAAAGAAATAATGCTTGATGCTTTTCAAGATATTGTACGATGAGATTTGTTTTTCATGAATTTTATAAATGGTAAATCCATATTTTATACGTCCTTATGTTTGTGCATACTGCCTATAGTGTTAGTAATTGTTTGGCTTAGCGGAGTGATATGCCGTAATACAGTGAAGTCATTTTTTACACTTGTTGTCAAAGCTCTGTTGTCCAACTGTTCAAGCAGTCAGTAAAGTACCCAAAACCTAAAAGTAATTGTAATGCAGTAACTATCTATATAATCAAAAATATGTGCGATGACACAAGTTGCATTAAAAACAATGAAGTCCTATTTGCAAATTTTGTTAGTTAATGTTAAAAAACAAAAAGAACAACATATTAAGTAGGGCTGTTAAAGTTAACGTGATAATAACGCGTTAACGCAACTTGCGGTTTTTAGGTTGAAGCAGGTTTTTAAAGCTAGAGTGAAGATACTGGCATCATATGAAACTAGCAAACCTGAGGAATCTATTGGTACCAACAATGTCATACTAGCTTGTCGTGAAGGAGGTTAAATAACGCTTCAAACTTGCGCAAAATTTTGGCGAGGAAAAACTGGCATGGACATTTTCAAAGGGGTCCCTTGACCTTTGACCTCAAGATATGTGAATACTTGCCTCTCCCATGTTGATAAAAGTATTAAATACTTGACAAATTTCCCTTTAAGGTACATTTTGAACAGAAAAAAAGCGAGATTAATTTCCAATTAATCGTGATTAACTATTTTAATCCATTGACAGCCCTAATATTCAGACAAGGTATTAGATGAACTTGTTCAGTTGGACATCAGACGATCTCTTTGTGTCCAGAAATGTTTGTCTTTCTATTCTGGAGGTGGAGAATCAACGTCACCCTGACAGACGGTTCACATTAGTCATCCGAGGTACGCAGGAAAAGGTTAAGATAATGTCCAAAGTGGAAAAAATTGAGCCATTAACTTCAGACTGATCCTAAACTGAACGGCCAACTATTGGTCACCTGGGGCGTCCGATGGCTGCCACTCAAACTTTCCATCTCATTAATTCCTCCTCTTTCTCTCTTCTCTTATAAGTACAGATGTAGTGGGAACCTTCAATCAGCTTCATGATGACACAACCTCTCCGCTTTCATGCTCTCCGTTCAATATGCCACCACATACACACACACACACGCAAGTGCACGCACACACACACACACTCGTAAATGCCCGACTGGCAGACATCTGTTGATAATCATTGCCCAGTCTCAGCAGAGAACGAGTGATATTTAATATTTCCTCACCACTTGAACAAATAAGCTCTAATAACTGCAAGGCACTTGACCACAGGAGTAGAGGAGATGTGCAGCATGAAAGGAACTGTGTGCACTTTGGTTGAATCTGCCTTGTTAAACTTTCCATAGTATTTCACCCTCGGCGTATATACTGAAAAAGAAAATCAATTCCACCACCCACCATCCCTCAAAACCACAAAAACTTAAACAGTGAACAAACATTATAAATCACTGCTTAAAAGAAGATATAAATACTCACAAACACCACTCACACATACTGTACACACACACACACACACGTGCACTCACGTACACACACTTAGAGCTGATGCGCTGCGGAGGTGTTTCAGAGCTGCAGAGCATCGAGAGACTTTCATAAAACACTCATTAACTTCCTTTACAAAGCCGCCTTTGTGACCTGCCAGACCCTCGGCTACTCTGCCCTGCTCTCTCTCTCTCTCTCTCTAACACACACACGCACGCACGCACGCACACACGCACACAAACACACAGCTTTGTGCACACACGGATAGTTTCTAGCCCAATGAGAAAGTACATAAACACTAAATGGGATTAAAGTTTAAAGTGTTACAGCTACCTGGGTATTTTTTCAGAATATGAAGGGCTCCACGCAGCCTTTTAAGAAAAGAAATAAACTACTTTTCCAGCAAATACACCAACTAATGTTTGACCCGTGCCCAGGCCCACCACATAGACATCTGAAAAGACTTCAACGTATTGGTTTTTGGACATTTCTGTATTATTAAAGTTGGTTTCTGTGGAGATATTCGAGGGCACATAACAAAGACTTGGATTCACACCTCAGCCCTCAGAGATGGCCGTGTCCCCTGAACGTTAGTCTTTATTTCCTCATAAATCACATATTACACTAATCTAATACAAATTGTGCTCTCAGTGCAAGGTTCCCTTTGCAGTGGATGACAAAGAAAATAACATCCCAGTCAAGGTTGAATTTAAAATTGCGTAATAAAATGAAAAAAGTATAATTAGCACCCCGAGGTGCTCCAGCGTCTTAAAATGTGGTCGAAGTAGAAATATATTATGTTAAAGTCAACGTGAGATTCATGGTATTGAAATGCCTCCCTGATTCTTCAGATGTTCAAGCCAAGTTTCAACACTCAAAGGGGGTTACATCAGGTCCTGTGTCGCAGTGAATAAGGCGGCTCGTTTGCGGATAGTTTTGGTTTGTTACAACTTGGGTCTTATTTTTTGTACATTTGGCCGTTATTTCTACGTGTTATGATCACATTGTACTGACCAAAACTACAAAAATCCAACCAATCCAGCCTGATTGCACACAAAGGCCTGTGAATGACACGATAATGCGCAAAAGCAAAGCGTACAATAAGAATGACATTCTGGCTTGAAGTGAGAAAGAGTGCTTATAGCGGGCGGGAGGGGAGACGGATGGGTCCAACAAACACAGGACTTTCAACCAGGAGACCGGTGTTGTGTTTTGTTAGTTACGTTAGAGACGTTTGTCCCATGTTTTTAGTGACGTTTCTGACGTTTTTTCCGTACTTATGTTACGTCGCTTGCATACGTTATTGTTTACATGCCAACCACAATGAACAGTTTGGGTAATAGTTTTACTGTTATATTCCTAATTCAATCCCTTGTTTTCTCCTCCAATTAAGTTAGTTAATCTCTGTTTGTTTAAACTCTGTTCAATAGTCTGACTGCTTGTGTTTCGTTTCCCGTCGAACATTTTAAACTTTGTCGCTACAGTCCCAGATCTCAGTGAAACATGTTCCTGTAGCTGGTAATGGATGTAAACAACGCACAATTTAAAATATTCAAAAAAGGGCTTTGCAAGTGTTTTATAGAGGAAGGAAATGCATTCATGTTTGTTAATCCTCAAGGATACACACAATGGGTTTTGGTTTGTTTACAAGAAAACTCTGCCTTTAAATCTGCAATCATTTTGGTGATCAGTTGATTGTTAAAGAAGATTTTTAAGCAAAAATGCCAAATAAAATGAACTGGTTTCAGCTTCTCAAATATGAATATATGCTGTTTTTGAAAAACAATATCTTTGGATATACGACTGCTGGTCGGGAAAAACAATTTGAACACACTACCTGAGAAATAGTAATGGGCATGTTTACTGACATTTTATAGACTCATTAAGACAATAATCGTCAAAGAAATCAATAATAAAGATGATTGTTAGTTGCAGTACAATATTATCATAGACAAGAATGATGGTAAAACTATGAAAGACCCAAGTTGAAATATTAAGCATAATAAAATCATCATTTAAAGATGAAGCTGTTTAGTTTGACAACATTTGAATCAACAAATTCTTCACCAGCAGCAGCAGCGTGACAAAGCTACTTTTTCCACAGTAATGAATTTACCACGCGGCACTTCTTCCTGCCTGCCCTCGGATCAAAGTGAGCAACCTGCTCAGGTTTCACCAGCCAGGAGGACCAGCAGCTCGGCCTGGTTCACTTCCAGCAGATGAGTGGAGAGGTTTGGACGAGAGGTCAGCCGCACACCGGGGAATCCCTGACAGCAGCTTTGCCAAAGACCACCAAGGTGATCGGTAGATGAAACGACATTCTTATCCTCCTCGCTCCCTGAGGCCAGAGAACCAGAGAGGGTGCTGGGTGAAGGAGGATGTACGTGACATGTTTCACTTTATTTTGGAGTTTGTTCTGTTTGTCTGCGTGAAGGTGTGTGGAGACATCTTCATGCACTCCGCCATTTACATTCAATACGCCTACTGTACTGAGAAGAGAGGTCGGCGTCGGAGTGCTACATATTCTATAAAGGCATACTTGTTAAGTACGACTTGAGGAAAACTGCAGCGCAGTCGAGAGCGCAAAGAAGTAGGGAAACAACCTCCATGATGGATGACAGAGAAATAAGTATCTGGGCTGGGGGGGGGGAAACTTCTAATTACGAGAAGGGAGGCACACGCTCATTCATCCCAAGGGGGGCTCTCAGAGCCTCGGCCTCATGAATTGAATAGTGTGGTGAGGAGTTAAGGGATGGACCAGAAGTGGCACCTTCGCCAACCACAGCGCCCAAGCCGCCTCGACTCCTTTTACCGCATGCAATTGCTCCCTCCACGTGCTGCGAACCATCACATAATCAAGCCCTTCTCGCTGCCTCACACCAAAAAAGACACGCATCTGAATACAACCCCCCCTCTCATTTATTGCCTTATAAAAAGACGTTTGGTCAGTTTTTGCATCTCTAAAACGAGCCCACTGGTTTTCCCCCCACATAGTGCTCCATTCATCATAGGCTGGTGTAGGGAGACCTACTGCTCTTACATTTCCTGTAATTGGAGTGGCACAGCTCCAAAGGTTGGCATTAATATTAAAAGAAAGTAGCAAAAATGAATTATTTCCTGACAGTTTCTCACCTTTGCCAACTGGTATTTGTGTAATCAGTTATGTTCCAGCATGTGGGTGTCTGCATATGTCTTTGTTTGGTTACAAACCAATTTGTCACCTTTTATACTCTCGACTTCCTCTCAGGTCAAGAGGCCCCTGCGGCGCCCTAAATGCTCTCCACAAGCTTATGAGGCTTGGTGGTGAATCTGGTGCCTGTGAGGCATAACTCTCCCTGTCAAAACAGAGAGGGAAACCATGATTCTTCGCCATGGAGTCCCACGCTGCTCCGCTCTAATAAGCCAACAGACATGAGGTCATTTTTTTAGCGTTCACTTGTTAGCATTTATTAAACGTGACTGCATTGTTGGCATGGATAACTTCACATAAGTTGTTAAGAAGGTGATATTTTAAACATCAGATTAGCTTTAAGTTTGTGTGCACGTTCAGTTTACAGTTTACACGAGCCGCAGGTGCTAAATCCTGAGAAGAAAGTTATCTCATTATCGCCACGGGGCAACTTGGTTTTTGCAAGAATTTGATGTTGAACTTAAAAATGAAAACTTGGAAAAGCTCCTTTCCTGCTTGACCACTTTCTCAAAGTGGGCCGTTGTCCAGCAGCTACATGTAGTCACTTCACGGTTTGTGTTACAGTACATATTGACATTTGAAGTTTATGTTTTGAAATATCGGCCAATCATATATTTTGACAAGACAAATGTGAAACTTCATTGAGTGTTTCTGTTTTTGGGTGAAATGAAAACACGATCTGATGGTCATTTACAGTAATGTTTTCTTCCAATGTGCATTGGTGAGTGCACACGCTGTAGACGCGAAAATGAACTTGAAAAAGAGGGAAAAGGGGGCTTTTGATAGAAAGAAATGCATCCAGCTGTGAGCTGGACTCGACACATGGGATGTATAAATAAACTTGTATCTCACGCCAGGTTTTCAACAAACCACCGGCTAAATGGGAGATTTTATTTCAAATTAGAATTTCCTCGTAGATCTAGAGATATCACACTTAATGATAATGAGAAGTGATGGGTCTTAAAATATTGTAGGTTTGATGTGATGTAGGTGTTGAATTGATTTGCTATGAACAAGGTTCTGCTTTATTAACTGACCTGCACCTGAGTTGTAATGCTAAATATTTCATTTAATTACATGTCAAATTATATATCAGTTATCTCTGTAATGTTAAAAAAAAAAGGCATGTACATTTTAGACAGAGTGAGCATCCTGTTTTTTGGCTCCGTTCATGTTTTTATAAATGAGAGAAAAACAAGCTTTCTTCGTCTGTAGTAATAAACTTTTGATTAATGTCGCAGCAGCAGCTGAAATCACTTAAATTGTTGAAGTTGTTTATATTTCTCTTAGACTCTAATTATGCACTTATGCATTTACATATTTGCACGAAAGGTTCACAAGATAAAAGTCACATTCAAAGGCCTTTTTTATTGGAAAATTGGAATAAATACCTTAACTCTTGACCATCACACGCATTAAGATGTTTTCTTTTTCTGCGCAGTCAATCATGTGCTCTGACATACAAAAATAGACGCGGGACACTTAGCAAAGAAAACCTCATTTATAACACGCTTCAGTGCATATATTACACATATTTACGTGGATGTTGTGGGACTGCTTCAAGAGCCACTTGGGCCAATGTTTGCTTTAATTAATGAAATGGAAATGGGTATTAAAATTAACACTTCAATTATCTTTGGAAACAGAGCCCGCCTCATGTGGGTGAAGTTCAACAGCTTAAGCGTGGGGTTGTGTGCCGGGGAAAAAAAGAAGAAGAAGTGGACAGCCTGGTGAAGAAATACTCCACCAACATGAAAGAGCATTACCCTTCAAGGTGGGGGAACTTTTTCTCGTTTACTTTTAGCCGGCAGCCTTTTAAGAGTGATAGAACGCAGGTTTCCTCTTCCATTCATACACTGTGAGTCTTGGATGCTGCGTACGACACAAAATATTTGTGTGGGAACATCATCATGATTCGGATATATTGGCAATGGCAACAGGGCATGAGGGTTTCCCTATTTGTGCCACAAGATGAGAGGGTGTTTCTTTCTCTGGCGCCAGAGGCCCTGTGAACCATGAGCTGATCAAATGGGCCACCTCGTGTTGGTGTGGACGGTGGTCATGTTTGAATAACGCTCCCAGTGTCGGAGACAATGATCGGCGGTTGGATTCAGCGAGAGGAAAGGATGAGACATTTGTTTGGGGGTGGGCGGAGAAAGTGGGAGTGATCATTTGTCAATTTACGCATGTCAACGTGCTCGTCGCTGGTTTGGAACGTGTTGAATGGAACCGTTTTCAAAATGCTCAAAGCCTGTAACTGGCAGTGCAGTGGGGAATCTTTAAAGGGTCACTTCAATCAAATAACTACTGGTGGTTTCTGGCCATGCGGACAGTTTTGGTCTTGTTTGCCTAGGTCTACCCCAATATGGAGGTGAAGAAAAAAAATCTCAGTTGTGGTGCTCAGAGCAATAAGAAATGACGTATCTGCCCAGAAACAGTGTTCCTGTTACTCTGGATGATCCATATAACAGTTTTCATGGGGACCACCAGTGTTCTCCTTTTAGCAAATTTAATATCTGTTAATTAATTAAATGTATGTACTGTACGGTAACATGAAGACAATTGCTGATTGCTGTGGAACTAATTACTCAGTCAGTGGCCTGTCATGACCATAGACTGTATATAAGAAGCGGACGGAGTCACTGTGACATCACCCATTGGTTTGTGGACTGCAATTTTGAAGCCTCGAGTTCAGCATTTTGGCAATCAGAATCTTTTTGGCGGTCGCCATCTTGTTTTTTTGCAACCAGAAGTGACATGAGAGGGCGGAGCTATGTACAACCGAACATGAATAAGACGAATAAGAAGATTTTTAGGTGACCAAAAATGTTATAATTACTTTTCATGAACTGAAAACACACTGTGAAAGGCTTAAAGTTGTAAGACAAAAACACGGGAAACTTCCAGACCGGACAACACCGTGGTAGCTACCTGTCAGTCACAAGGTAGCCACGCCCTAAAGCATCCCCTGCTTTATGGTCTATTTGACTCTAAATGGGACCATAATTTACTAAATGAACATCATGCTGTATTGAAGAAGACTTGAAACTAGTGATTGAGACCATAAACTCATGTTTACAATGTTTACTGAGGTAATAAATCAAGTGAGAAGTAGGCTCATTTTCTCATAGATTTCTATACAATCACACTTCTTTTTGCAGCCAGAGGAGTCGCCCCCTGCTGGCTATTAGAAAGAATGGAAGTTTAAGGCACTTCAGCATTGGCTTCACTTTTCAGAACTGGAGGTTGCCCACTGGCCATGACCTCATGAATGTGACTAATAACTGCAACACTGAATTTTATGATGACAATGATGAAGAATCTACATTTAATGTGGATCATCTGATCATGTCTGGCCAATGCCTGCTTTGCCTAACAAGCTCAGGAATCGTCCCAGATAATCATCTGATGGATCAAAATGTTGCAGAAAGTAGTCCCAATGCAAACTTGGTGAACCAACTCACGCACCTCAGCGGACCTTTGCAAAGGTAGTTCTCAAGCTGTGGGTGATATAATCTAATGAGCCTGCATGTGTCACAGGAAGGGGAGCCAAATAAAAATGGCTTGTTGAATCACATGTTTTCTGATCTAGGCAGCCCACAAAACACTTGGCTGTCTTATTCCACAGTTTGTGGGTTGGTAGGAACTCCAGATACCCAAATGTACGAGCACAAGCACTGAAAAAGTAACTTTCCCATGATATGTCCCCTTTAATGTAAAGTAGCAGTACAATGTTGATGTAGAAGGAGACAAAACATATTTCAGTTGTCGTGTAATTATACATGTTCAAATTTGAGCACTTAAGGGACTTCTTGTCCAAGTTTCAAAGCTCAATCTTGACCTTAGAAACATCAGTTGACAAAATAATGTCACCACAAGGTCCATTTCGTAGCAGTTCTGTTCTGCTTGTAATTGAGTAAATAGTGACTGTCCTCTCTCACTAGCAAAGATGGAAGTAGTGTGACGTTAATGTGTTGCCACAAAACGTTGGGGCGGATGATTGGGGCGTACAAAGCATGGGACTACGACACTGGAGACTGTGGTTCTACCAAGAGTCAACATTGGTTTCTTTTAACCGTGAGGGTGATCTTTTTCCCAACCTTAACCAAGTCGATTTTATTGCTTAAACTCAACCAAACCTTAACCATAGGAGTGGCAGATCAGAAAATTCTCACATGAGTCATTTTGGAAGGGACTGAGTAAATCTTAAAAAAATACGTCACAATCATGTCCTCTGTGCCAAGCAGTCGTGATTTGAATCAAGACAAATGTAGGACACGTTTTGAAAAATTTAAAACATTCAGACATTGTGCCGAGCAGCATAAATCTGAATGAATCCTGATGACTCATTACACATGACAATAAATATCATGTCCTAAGACCCTGCTGACAACCGCAGTCGTCTTCAGTCTGGAGACGGCGTATGATATTTATTAACCCACATCATGTTTTCCATATGCAGCGTTCAACTCCGTGATTCCACATCAAGCGAGCCTGTTTTTAGCCCGAGACGTCATTATAGTAACAATGTAGTCATCGTGATTTACATCTGAGGAACAGTCATGGTAGATATAACAAAAGCACAACTGACAACTCTAAAAGGGCTGATTATCTCCTACATTAACCCTCCGTGTAACACTGAAATGTTTAAAAGAAAGGCATTCTTCTTTTGGGTGTACATCGGAGAGGGAATTCAACTTTTCCCCACTCCATTCTGCGGTTATTTATCACCCCTGACGGTCGGGCTCCGGCCCACAGGAAGTGAAGCGTAAGTGCAACAGGAAGAGGAGAAGGTGGACGGTCTGATCCCCAGCATGTAAATCAAGCTTTTTTTATGAGGGCCGGCCACCCTGGAAGATGAAGTGCTCTTGTTGTGAGAGAAAACAGTGGAGCGGTACACATGTCATAACATTGACACCTCGGAGGGGGTCGGCTGGGATCCATCCTCAGGCCACGGCTCCCATGTGCCCTCTTGGCCTGAAACACCACCAACCCCCCAACCCCTGAAAACCCCTAAAAGTCATCCTTCTCTCCTCACACACTCTTACACCTCCCGTTTTCACTGTCCCCTGCCTCCCTCACTCCAGATCTGCCTCAATCGGTTACCTACGACATCTTTAAGAGCAGCGCCCGGCTTCTGTCCACCAAAACACTTTCTCGAACAATAAACAGAGGGCCTAGGTGGTCCTGTCAGAGCTGCTGTCTTCATAGAATAACCAGCTACCTCAAGAATCTCCTGCTCTGCACTCTGTGGACGGCCTGTACACTCGTACGTGCACTCACACCGTGTACTCGATTGTCAAAACCTCCTTAAATTGTTTGGCCACAAATGTCGCACCGCTAATGACTGCTAATTGGATTTCGTCCACACGTTTGAGGACAACACACTTACAAAATGTTACCCAGGAATAATTGTTAGGCACATTGCCAGAGGTCAGCCCTGTCTCCTAGAAATCATGTTAATATGCTACTAATTTATTTTACCAGTTATGTTATGAGCAGGGCTGGATTGACCCGCTAGCCGGCCCCAGGGAAAAAAGTGAGCAGTGGGCCACTATTGAGCCCCCTTTGTTCCTGTACTTGAATATGTGCGATGTACTGTAGGCATAATATCAAAGTAAATATTAAAGATATTAAAACAAAAGTTTGACAACACATTCTCACTCCAAACGCATCAAATACAGACACTTGGTCAGTGTAATCTATCTTTACTTACAAGGGAAACGTAATTGCTGCTTTGATTATGTTAGTTGGGAACATTACTTTCCAGGTAACAAAGTGCTCGGTGCTTGTAGTGCAGAAAAGGTGGTGGGTGTTCAAAATGCAGGACTTTGTCGTTGGAGACCAGAGTTCACATCCTGCTGAGGTTTAGGCAACAAAAGCACTTTGGTTATGTTTAGGGAAAGATCAGGGTTATGGTTAAATGATAAAAGTAAACTTCGTGCTGCAAGTCACCGATGACTTTTTCATTATCAAACAAAGACAATTATTAACAATGTTTCCTCATTATGTTGATAAAAGATCAAAAGAAAGAATCTGGGTGACATTACGTTTCCTTGAAAATATATTTACTCTTGCAAACTGGTTGCATATAAACATAATTTGTAAGACAAAGGAGTTGCAGAGGTAAAAGTTAGTTTGTAAAGGCGTTATTTTTGGTATTTTGTTTTTTCCGCCTCACAGAAATCCACTCAGCTCCATACTGGTGTGCTGAATGACCTAATGGTCACGTCAATAACATACGTGTGTCGGTGGGAACACCTCGGTGTTTGTGTGGAAACAGTTTGTCACATTTTATTAGTTCACGTCGACCACTTTGCAAGGTGCTCACCCAGGTTACATCTACTCTCAGTGTGGCTCTGAGACAAATATTACAGACACACTTTTATTAACCGACCTTTTCACTGTAGATTACTCGACGTCATGCAATCTTTGTTTTCATCGCCACTTGCAACGGAGCCGGTAAGATTTAGAGCTGTTGTGGCTGATCTAATTGCAAGAGCACCAGAAGTATTTTCGCAGGAAGCTCTGTGTTTACCTCGAGTGTGTGACAGGAGCCGGGGAGATGGCTGGCATAATGGGGTTTATTTACGTTCACACTCACTTACACTGCCCAGTGTCTGGCACTCTAACCAGGGGGACACATTCCTGCTGAGAGACGTCATTGGTGCCGCTGCACATAGAAACTGTGTTCACGAGCCGCGGGGTCACTCAGAGGGATTACTCTAATTGAATGACCAGGTCTGGTGAGACTGCAGTTCAGATACGGCCATCACAATATTGAAACTGTTTACCTACTTTATATGTCGGAGCAAGTAGCTTGGATCTGTAAGCACTCAATCAGCACAGTATGTTACTTTACTTTTAACCTTCTTCATTAGCAGCTTTATGCAACAGGTTATATTAAAATAAGGATCAAAGAAGCTTCACATTAGGACTGAAACACATCAAAGACGGTGACACTTTAGACACAAAGTGAGAAATTAAATGCTAAGAGTGAATTTATTCATTTAGTCAAAATTTAAAGAGGTCTGAAAACATTTGTAAAGATTTACGACGTCCTTATATGTTGATTTTGTTTATATTTTTACCTACACACATAATTGTTTGATACAGATTGTATGTGTCTTAAGTGACATTATCAATCTTTTTTAAAAAGTAAATTCTTAGTGAAAGTAACCATTAGTTGCAGTCCTAAAAATAACCATATTAATCTAATTATTAATTAATTAATATATAAAATGTATGTAAAAAAAATGTCAAACACAATTTCCTAGATCCCAAATTGACGTCTTCAAATTGTTTGGTTTGTCACAAGCTACTCATTTGGTATTGCTTACTTATATATATCAATATGAAAATGATATACATACAAAGCGTGGGTGGCTGCATCACTTCCAAATGTTTTCACTACTTTTACATGTGAGAGAATGGCAGCAAGGAAATGTAGTGAGTAACGTCTTCAAACATTTTAAAAAAACTCAATCTAAAAGTTATAAGAAGGCTTATTATTTAATAAATTCTGTAAAATATCAGACTATTTTTTTTTTTACAATTAGTGACACAAACATTTTTATTTAATTGTACTTATATTTGCTTTTGTAATAAATTTGTTATTTATGGCCGATATGCATCATGCGATTTACCTTTGAGTGTAACGATTTTTTTTAAATAATTATGATTTTGAAAAATCACATTAAATTTAAGATATGATTAGTATCGGTAAAATTGTAAAAAAAAATCAAATAAAATCACATCGATTTTAAAAAGTTTGGTATCATCCATCCCTACTGTTCAACTGTCCAAAAGTCATACCTCATTTTGTTGAATAAAGTTGAAAAAATAAATTTAAAGTTGGGATGTGTACAAGGTATTGTGTTACTGAGCAACAACAATATAAATATATAAATAGCAATACATTCCACTGCAACAAAGACAAAAATGAGCGACAAAACTTTTAGATATCACCACATTTCTGTTATTAAATTCAAATTTCAAGTATGGTAACACTACTGAAATGAGCAAAACTAATATTTCAAAGCAGCTGTAAAATGAAAAACTATCTAGTGAAATGACTAATTATTATGTTATTTGTATGTGTTGTCTAAGAATATTCAAAGACGTCACAGTAGTTGGAAATAGACTTGCACAGACGAGCAGTTATATTTGAATTTGAAGCGACCAGTATATTTGGAGTCGCTGTATATTTATGCTGGACTGTTTAGCTTGGCATCTCTCTGCTGATAATTTATGACACATCTGGTGTCAATCTGCCATCACCTTCCTCATAAAAGGTCCCCAAATCATGAATATATTCTTTAGATGGCAAGAAATGCTCGTTATGAGCCGGGGCTTGATTTGTGGAGTCTATCTTTTTCACAGTTGACTGGGTATTTGGGTACGAATCAATGTGTCTCAGAGCGACTAAGTGAATTTATATACTTGGGAGTGTCTCCACGGCCGGCGCTGTGGCCAAGTGTGGGACACATGCAGCACCACAACGGAAACCAGGGAAACGGCATTAATTGAGGAGGAGGGGGAGGGGGGGGAGGGAAAAACATCACATGTGAACTTCTTCTCCTGCAGTAATTCAGCATCATGAAATCCTATACTTCCCCTTTCCATGCAGAAATATGTCGAGGCAAGTGCTAACCAACTCAGAGGCCACAAAGCAGAAAATTAAACAGTCGTTTCTGATCAACTCTAAGGCACATTATTGTTGCCTGTGATGCCAGAACAGGTTATCATCTATACTTAACATGTCTGATGTTATTTTAGTTTCTTTAGCTCTCTGTTTTTTTCCTTCCAGGAGGCACTTAAAGTCTAAACCCATGAAAAATTACCATCGCAGCAGGAGAGATAATGGTAAATCGTACATAAAGTGCAGTTTTCTCACTACTATAGCGTATGTGGTTAGTGTCAACACACTTCAAGTGTGTTCAAATTTACTGGAATTTTCTTCACTCCTTTTCTCTCTTTTTCAGTCACAAACACATCTTGAAAGCACTTGGACAAACACTCCTCCTCTACATGGAATACAAAAACAACGAAGAGGAGTGATCACTTCAAGTGTTTTTCTTCTCATATCTTGCCATGTTGCTCTGGCGTGGTCTAAGCTGCACTGTATGTAGAAAGGTTTCAGTCAGAATATCCTCCATGGAAGCGAACGAGAGAGGAGGCTGGAAAGAGGGCCGGTCAGTGAATGTTTCATTATATCTAATGTTGCCTTCCCTGAAGCGCTCTCCAAAGTAAGCGAGCTGCGTGAGCCGGGGCTCGAAACGCTCAACCCCCTTGTGACCACTTGGAGCAAAGCAACTCTCCACTTTCTCAAACCGAGAGCCTCTGCATGGATTATGTGTGTGAACACAGTGGTGCTTTTTATTTAACTCGATTTTTCGCTCGCATGTTTGAAAGCGTGGGGTTTTTCGCTGCCTGAGACGGGGGCTTGACATGATTAGAAAAGGGGCGATATTTTTGGGACGATAAACAGGCAAAGCGAAACAGATATTTTCATAAGGGACACGGCCATCACAAACACATTTAAAGTCAATGTTTTGGGGATGATATGATACGATTTTTGGGATCTGGTGTGGCTCCTTTTCATCGAAGTAGTCACTCAAACTGCAATTAAATAGTTATAAATAAGTGTTGTTAAAACAGAACTAGAATTAGTTCATGTAGATGTGGAAACAATGTACATTATTAACTATTAAATATATGCAACTACAATTTAGAAGTGAATGATTTTTCCTCCCAAAAAATGTGTAAAGACGACATGAACAGTTGTGTTTTGTAAAAGTCAGAGTGCCACTGCTTACTGATCCTCCCTCCAAAAATCAAGACTGATCTTAATTGCCTCTATTATTTCACTAAATG
The DNA here is from genome assembly GCA_916701655.1 of Sebastiscus albofasciatus. Lineage (NCBI taxonomy): Eukaryota > Metazoa > Chordata > Actinopteri > Perciformes > Sebastidae > Sebastiscus > Sebastiscus albofasciatus. Next base: position 17,804 of record CAKAOI010008974.1, on the reverse strand, counting down.
GTTAATGACTGTGATTTAATACACACAGAGCTGTTTGAGTGTGTGCACCCGCTAACAGCTGTGTGTGTGTGTGTGTGTGTGTGTGTGTGTGTGTCGTGGTGCTCAGCCGGCTGCTGAGGTCTTTGCTTTGATTTCTCTGCTCCGGCATGTGCGAGGACTTAGCGGGCCGAGCTCCCAGACATCTGTTGAATATTAGGGGCAATAACAGCTGGGCGGACCTCAAACATGGTCACCCACTTCACCTCGCCGTGTCTCTGAGGATAACCCCAGCTGCCTCACACTCCAGATGACAAGTGCCCGTTCACCGGCCCGCTGAGTTTTCGTGGGCCTGCCGACGAGCCAAGCGCCCTCGCTTCCAAACAATCCATCAGAAAGCCTCTCCTCTTTCTGTCTCTCGCTTTCTCCCGCTGAGCATGGGAACAAAGTGGGTGGTATAAAGTGATTTCACCACGATAATATCCCACCGTGTTTGATTTCCCATAATGTGTCAGCTTGTTGTTGAAATAAATTTTGGCTCCACGGTGGTTGTCCGTCAACCGATCTCCCGTGGCTTTTCTCCTTAGAAAGATCGAGAAAAAGAGAGGAGGTCGGCCCGTACAGGCAGATGTGCTTTTAGAAATTTCCAAGAAATATTTCTTCGAACTCCAGTTGTGATTGTTTCACAAATTCAACATATTGTTAAAACGAGAACACATTCTTCATCTTTCACACAAATGAAAAGTTGAATTCATCATCAATGAAAGGCCACATTGCTCAGTTCAATACACTCAGCAGCTACAGCTCCACTTGGTTATGGTATGACCGTTAGCTTACAGTGGCTAACGTTAGCAAACTGTAGATAACTCTGTTTAACTGAAATTACTCAATCAGTTTGCTGACTTAATGACGTCACTTGTGCTACTGTTACACTACATTTAAGTGGATTGTGGGTAAATTTGGGGCTATCATTACCATAACCAACTTATTCAAAAGACAAATTTTGTCACTGCAGCTTTAATTGGTCTGTTATGACCAACATGATGGCTAGTGTTTGCAGACTTTAGATAGATATCGTCATGTAATTGATACACTTAGTTTTAGCATTTCCCATTGTCAATTGTGGTCACAGTAGTCATAGTTATATAGTTAGTTTTAAGGCTGCACTGGCAACAAATAGGAAGATACACATGTAAAAATGCCTCTGTCTTATCAGCCAAAGTCATCACTTTTCTCCTAATGGAAACCATGTAGATCTAACTTTTGTTGTACAAATTAAACTTTAAATAAATGTTTTCAAAGTTCAATCTAGTTACAAAGCAAGTCTTTACTAAGTGAGGATCCATACATCACTAAATTAAAAGGGTTGCACCACATACACTAGTACTTATGTAGATTTTAGTTGTTGCTAAATATTTACAATCACTAACTGCCAGGTGTAACTGCTGCGTTAGCTTACTGAACTAACACATCTGACTTCATAACATGTTGTTCTATAATAATGTAAACTGATAACATTTCCCCAAAAAACTTTAAATTACAAAACATTATGCTAACGTTGGTTAGGTTAAATGGATATTTCCCTCTCATTCTGAACTAAATGAATACCATTGTCTCTGAAATACACATATTTCCATGTGCATATGTGAATAAAACAAAGCCCTGTTACATTCAAAGGATTGGCATTAAGTTTAATATATTGTTTGGCCCCTTAAAATCTATAAAATTAATTTTTGTAAGTTTTGTTACAGCTTGTGAAGCTACAGTAACTTCATGTTTACATTGCGATACTGATGATTTCTAGCTACAAAGTTATACATTACTAAAGTCTTTACCAGCTAAGATATTTCTTAAGTTTTAATTGTGCAACCACAAGTTTGAAACTAGCTTGTAGTTAGTAAAAACTGAAGAAGAATGAATTACACACAAAATCAATAATGCATTACGATTTCAACCCCATCCTGACCTGCGGGTATTAAAGGTCAAACTTTTCTGAAAAAGTTACCCAGTTATTATTTTTTAAACTGATAATAATAACTAAATCAATAAGCACATTCATGTCTAACTGCAGTCACTTGCTGGCGCGCTGCTACACTTGGTCCAACATTTTAAGGCGCTGCATTCTGGGTGTCGTTATGGAGTCACATTTTATGACCTTGTGATTAGTGTTTTTATGGCGGTAGGGAGGTCTGCAGATGGTCTATGTAAACTTGTCACACTGAGGGGCTCTTGTCGGGCGGTGAAGGAGAGAAGGAGAGCTCTGTTAAACCCACAGGAACATAAACAGAGACGGAGTGCCCTCTTCTGGAGGCTTTTACTTTTTACACTGTGGATGATTATATAGTACACTACAGCAGCAGCCAATGATCGTGTTCGGGAGGGATTTTAATGAGTGTGACTTTTTGAAATGTTCAGATTCCTGAGGGTGAATGTTAGAGAAGCACATCAGTGTTAAAGATGTGGAGAAAAAATACATTTGAGACAATATCGATTAAATGGCTGATTTCTTTCTCAATTTAATAAGATAAAATAAAATAAGCTTTTATTGATCCAAAGAAGGAAATGTGGTTGTTGCAGCAGAACAAGGCAAGAAATAAATGCAAAGAAATCGAGAAATTAAAAAAAACATATAGTAAGAGGTGTATAAAAAACAGAATAGAAGTAAAAATAAAAACTATACGGAGAAATTAAAGATAAAATTACAAAGTGACAGCGGTGTGATATGATTAATTGCAGCAGAGTCAGTAAGTATACTATATGTCAACGGTGTATATATATATATATATGTATATATATATATACACATATATATATAATATGATTAATAATGTTTAACATGATTAAGTAATGATCCTTAGTGTTTGTCTGTATTAATATGGAAATCTAATAGAAATCTAATAAAGCTAATGTTAGTAAATATAGTATGGTAGTCATCTGGTTATATTAATATAACTATAAATTGTCAGAAAATGTAAAAAAAAAAAGAAAAAAATGCACATCGTAACTTGCCCAAAAGCCCAAGTTGACATGTTAGAAATCGCTTGTTTTATTTGACCAGAAGTTCAAAACATAAAGAAATTCAGTTTATTATCATAGAAGACAAAGAAAACCAGAAAATATTTACATTTGAGAAGCTAAAACAAGTGATTTTTTTGGGGCTTAAAAACTGACTGAACAACTATGAAAATTGTTGATTAATTGTTTCAGCTCTACACTTCTTCAACAGAAAGTAGTTAACAATGAAAACTGTTCACAGTGAGTTTGGATATTTTGAGTGAACTAACCCTTTAAAGCTAGCTGCTGACATATTACCAATTTCTTTTGACTGCATTTTACTTCAAAACCTTATAGGCTATATGCAGAAATATGAAAAATGTAGTGTTGACAGTAACTACATATGTTATTGAAACCGGTGTTTCCTCTTATTGAAATTTAGCCAGAGACTTCTCTCAGTGTGTGTTTCCAGATCTGACGACTAGTTTTAAACAGCCCTGGTGTGACAGAGGTCCTGTTGTCTTGGAGATACTGATGACCCTTACATCCTGTTAAGCGTTTTACACATTATGTGTTAAGCGTTTCACACATTCTTTAACTTCCAGGCTCTAGTTTCACACATTCGGTCTCTGTCTCTCACACACGTGTGTCAAAGCTGTGATGGTGAAGAGGAACAAAGAAGAAGCTTTCAGAGGTAGAAGTTATAATTGAGCATCACTGTATCTGTTTTAAAATCACTGTCGTTTTTTTCAATTGCCTTTTAAAAATTATTTGACTGAAATTAGCTTCTTTGGAGATAAGAAGCATAATCGATCCTCTCTTTTCACCTTTGTCTCATCTCAGTTGTGATTTGTGCAACGTATCCTCACACAACGGTTCGCATGATATCTTACGAAAAGTTATTCCTCATTTTCCTACGAATGTCTAGAAACACGTGTCAATTTCCACTTGATATATGCATACAGTCTTTTCCAAATCAGCTTCCGTCTTCACAGGAAACAACTTGGTTAGGTTTAAGAAACAAAACTACTTAGTTAAGTGTAGGAAAAGATTGTGGTTTAGGTCAAAATAACTATGGAAATGGCGTTACTTAAGTATGGAGGTTAATCAACGTTGACTTATGGTTTCACACGGGACATGAACAGCGGTCTCCTGGGCGAAAGTCAGATGTTTTTTGACCCACCCATCCACCCCGATCTCCCTAAGCAGCGTTCGCTGCTCTTTATACTTTGTGGTTCACGATTATGTAGATTACACACGAATTGATTTCACGGGATATATACGCATTACAGTGCATTACTTTTCATAGGTATAGCTACAACCTGCGTATGAGATCAGCCTGATTTGTAATGTTTAAAGCTCTTAAGACTCCACAAACTGCTGCATCAAAAAGTATTTCTCAGAAAAACAGCACTGATTTGCATGTGACCGTTTTCAGGCATTTGTCTCCATTATAGAGAAAAAACTTGAGTCTTAAATTGAGCAGAATATAACTTCTACAAATGGGTTTAGTGGAAATACACCTGAAAAAAATCACAAGACATTTAAGTTGTTTACATGTTTTTCTTTTTTCAAGTTTGGTTCCTTTTGTGCACTATTTAAATACAAGAACATTTCTCATTTTCAAAGTCAATTTTAAGTCATCGTCACTGTCCGATGAAAACCTTGTATCTCCAAAATGCTCCAACTTTTCAGGCGCTAACAAAAACAACTTTGCGCAAATCCATTTTCAGATAATCCAATTTTAAAGGTTTTATTTTGGTTAAGAAATAGGACATTTTTCTAAACCCATGAAAGAACGCTTTATACCTGAAAAATTAAAAGTCACTACATTTGGAGAGACATGGTTTTCACTAGACAGCACAGTGATTGTATGTAGGTTAAGTGCATCAGTGGCTATTACTGTTTGCTGCATTCATAAATGTAATTTATTCCATTTATTTCTATTTGAGTCTGTGACAATCAGCCTTGTTTTTACGACGGCTGTCTCATTTTAGGAACACTGTGTTTATGTGAGTTCATAAAAACTGTTAAAGCAGTGATACGCTGAATCAGATTTCATTTCACAAATCATTACTCTCAGCTCCCGCTGTTTCATTTGCAGCCGGAGCAAAACATGTCGATGAAGATGTAATGAAGTTTGAGAAACAGGCGGGACATGTCAAACGGAAAATATGTAACAAGTAGCATGAAACTGCTCCATTGTGAGCTATATTGGGAGTGAAATACATTTGTGGATGGGGGTTTCTCTAAATGACGCACGCACACACGGAGGATTAATGGAACTTCAAACGTGTTTTTCTTTGTAATGCATCATTATGAAGCAGTGAATCTGTCAGCAAGGGGAATCTGTGCGCTCTGGTCACCGAGCTGGTCCTGCAATTATTACCGGAGTCCTTTTACTGTGGGTGGAGGGACATATGGAGAAAAGATTGACCAAATGAAACTCAGGCAACAGGTGTTTTACTGCAGCTTTTTGACTGCATTTACATTCACTTTTGGCATGTTGACTTTTTTTTGGTTAATTTTAATGTAAATTTTGGTCACCGTGTCAAAAATAATAATTTAATAGATTTGTTTTAGCTGAGTGTTTTATGCTGCACCAGAACAGCTAACCCTGAGATTTCAGTTCCATAATACCAAGGAACAATTCAACATATATGAATATTTGCTATCTGGCTGAGAGTTACAGTAGATACCACTCTCATGTCTGTATCAAGCTGCAGCCAGCAGACAGTTAGCTTAGCTTAGCATAAAGACTGGAAACAGGAGCAAACACCTAGCTTAGCTCTGTCCAAAGGTCACAAAAACCACCCACCAGCACCTCTTATGCCTAATTCATGATACACTTCTTTAGCCCCGATTTTCCGTTCAACGACAGCTGTTGGAGCTCCCAGACAAAAGCCACAGATCAGAGGCAAATCCGTATTGGCTCTGTGCTTATCGCAGACACATTCCAGATATCTATCATGCTAAATATCTGAACCTGTCGGGGAGCTTCAGCCAATGAGAGCACAAGTCACGGGTTGAGGGGAAACCCGGCGAAGTGGTCGCCTGTAACAATAGGAACTTTACTGTACGTGTTGCATTTACAACACAGACCGAAGTTGTTGTTTCGCCTATGGTGTTGGATGTTTGCATGACTAAACATGACACATTACTGATCTACATGGGGGAAATGTTAAAGACTTGTGAAAACAGGCTATTATGTGAACATGTGTGCCGACGGCAACATCAAGAAGCATGACTATGCCTGTCACTTCATGTGTGTTTTCATGACAGAACGTAGTTTGGAGACCTCATGAGGGATTTATCCTGGTGAAAGATCTTGTAGTGTGTGACCCCCTTTCGCCACAACGACTTAAACACTCCTGATATAAAGACAGCAAGCTACAACAACATTACTGTGATCTGACGACTTTGAGAGTCTTGCTATGTGAACTTGGCTTTAAGATCACTCGTTACATCTTGGTTGTTTAATCTGTATAAAACAACAGTTAAAGTTTTATAGATGTTATGTGTTGGACTATCTCTTCCTGGAGTCTGCAACTTCAAATTTCTTTTACACTCATCAAACAAGATATAACTTGTTATTCCGTGGAGGATCTGTTACCTTCGGACAGAGGTTGGTCTGTTCCCACTTCACTGTAAAAATGAAGAAGTTGAGAAATGAAGATATAAGGGCAACCAGCTGCAAAGTCTTTTTGAGTTTACTGATTTTTGGGGTCAGCTAGTTGTCACAGCCACAATGAAACATGAATCAATGAAACAAGTGTGGTTGAAGTATGTTTCAAAGCCATTTCCAGTCATTATGCTAAGCTAAGCTAACCGGCTGTAGCTTCATATTTAGCACACAGACGTGAGAGTTGTATTGATTTTGTCATCAAACTAAGCTTATTTCCTAAAACGTCAAACTTCTCCATTAAGTTGTGGGGATAATTACAGCAGTTTGCATGTTGAGGATGAAGCTTTTGATTTCTGCACAGATCCAGGTTTTTGAACAACCACAGTGCACGCTAAAATGTCTCTGTATTTAGAGAAGGTCAGATTATTCAGAAATCTGTCCATGTGCTTCTGTTTTCTGTTCGCTTATTGAGCCACTGTGGGATTTTCCTGAACTCACCAGCACTCTACCTCTGCCCATTTTGGCCACATCTGAGCCCGGCTCCCTCTGTTACCCACTAAGTGCTTGAAAGAAACCTGCTCTGCTTGTCCAGCAGCGTTCAGACTGCCAATCACAGCAGCAGCTCTCAATGTGCCCAAACTAATTAATGACAGGATTCATCTCTCATAAAAGCACCATTAAGGGCTTTGTTTCAGATGTCGCTGTCATGCCACACTCTGCATATTTCCCCTTTTTCTTTTACAATCACTCTCTGTGGTAACCGTCCTGTAAGAAAGACATCTTTAATTTGTTTGGATTCAGCTGAAAGGGAGGGATATTACATCTATATTTAACTCCGCGGTGCCTCCACTTGGACAAGACGCCGGAGGCTAGCTTATTTTTTCAGGTGCTTGTACTTTGGAAAACGGTGAGCCACAACCTTGGAGATTTCCACTCCATGGAGCCGCCGCTCACTCCAGAGCACAGACTTCTGGGAAGGCAGTGTGTGTGTGTCGGTGGGGTTTTGCCGACGGCTGGCGGATAATGATGCAACAATTAATCATGACATGGTCGGTTAATACTGCAGGGCAGGAGAGAGAGAAGGACATGGACGATGGCAGTATTAATGAAAACACGGACACATACGGACTCCTAATTTACAGTGGCCCGTTAACACCTGTGAGGTCATCAAGCGGGGACTCAATCATGCTGTGGATGTACTTCCTGCTCATGCAGGCACCCTGTCATTCACTCTTACTTTCATTCATTAATATCGGTGTATTACTCACACTTTTTTTGCTTCTACTACTGCTTTGACAGGATGCCCGGCTCTCTTAATTGGTAAACTTGCTATTGCACCATTTAAAACCTGCGTTCTTATAGGATGTTACAGGACGGTCTCTGTCAGCACTGAATGGCAGTAAATTACAATAAGATTATTCACATTTTGTCCTCACATTTTCCCAACAGTCACAATTTTTCTGGAGAACACATACAGTATAAAGATAATGACGCTATATGAACATGCAAAGACCACATATACTCTACAAAATATACAAGTGGAAAGCTCTAGTAGAGGCTCCTATAGGCAGCTCCCCACAATACAAACAATTTTGCTGTTCATAAAGCTACCAGAAGGTTGCAATGTTAATGTAATATTTTGACCCTTGTGTGGTATCTGGCTACAGGAAATATATATATATATATGACATGAAAGATTTGGGCATGATTAAATAGGCAACTAATAGAACTTGGTTAAATGTAGCTAAAGAGTGTTGTCATGGTTAAAAGGACGTGAATCCTGGTGTCTGGTGTACTACAAGGACTGCCCGCTTGCCCGGGCAAGTAAAATGCCACTTCAGGCTAGTAAATTTAGCAACTCACTTGACCAAAAGTGCTTTCAACTATCCTAGAAACAGGAGTTTAGTTGGGTGGCGTTAGAGTTTGTGAGTGAAACTCCAGATTCATTTACTAAAATAAAGATTAAACGTGACAATTAACTTTGGTTTTGGTCTAATAAATAAAACAATTTGTATAGGGAAAAGTAAAAATTGACTTTGGGCAAGTAGATTTCTTACCCAACTGGGCAACCCAGCTTTAGCCTCTGCCTGATCAGTCGCTAACTATGTCTCGTCTGGTGTTACACCAAAGATTCAAGTCATAGCTTTTTGCTATATATTTCAAGTGAAAACGTTATAAATATATCTGTCTAGATGTAAAAGAGACATGCAGTAAAAACAGCAATTTTACTCAGAAAACTTTACCTTGGTTGAATAAGTAAAACTAATAAATAAAAAAAAATAACCATTAATAGACTAATCAGTAAACCAATAATCAAAATAACAATAGATCGCAGCCATACTTTTATCATCAAACAAACAGTGACTCTCCACTCCTGCGCTTTGGTAACCACTCATAAAAGGTGCATGACAAGAGAAAAGCCAGACGAGCATTCATTGAATACTACTTTTTTTGGTTTTACCTTCCTTGACATCATGCTGCTGGAGTGAGAGACAGAAACAAACTGAGTGGGACCATGATAAATAAGGAAAAGGACAAGACAGTGACACATAGTGACTGGAGCACACAGACAGGCAGAAATAAAGGTGAAATAGTGATCGAGTCAGAGAGCGAGAGAGCGAGAGCCGCGGTGTGGCAGCATGTTTGTACAGCTGAACACAAGCTGAAGAAGCCCAGGCCCCTCTCTCACACTCCATTAGGCCCTAAGCTCCACGGAGTGCTGCACTCAACACATAAACAGCCTCCTGGAAAAGCTTCGGGATGTATGGGAGAGGCAGGGGGGACGCCAGGCTGGCCCGGCAAGAAACAACAACTGCCTTTTCACATCAGCACAATGCCTCCAAATTACAGCGAGAGACAAGAGATGGAGACAGAGAGGTCTGGCTAAAGACCAGAGAGGCTTCATTTGTCAAAGTTTCTTATGCTTCGATTTAACAGAACCAAAGACAAAAATTAGATCAAATTTTTAAAGGCAGATTTAGTTACTTAAGTAGATGTTCTTCTTATTTCCTTGAATTACATCTAAAGCCTAGCCTTGAGTCAAGATGTTACTGCCTTTCTTTGATAGTCCACAGGGGACAGATGACAGGAAATGAGGGGAGAGAGAAAGATAGGGAATGACATGCAACAAAAGTCCCCAGCCGGACACAAACCGAACATCATGGTCGGCTCCTTAACCCCCCGGCCACCAGGACGCCCCTTAGTACTTAACTTTTAACTGTTTTTGTTGAGCAAAAAACATTTGAACATGACAGGAAATCCGTCATGTATTATCACACAAACATAAACACAGATACTACATGAAGATATACTTTATACACTCAAGGAAGCACACACTTGACCTGAGTGGATACATGCAGTGTATTGTATAAACACTACAGTGTACTGTGTTGTATAAACATGCACACTGTGCATTAACGCAAACATGATTCCTGCTGCATACACACACACACTTGCAACCCACCACAGGGCTCCTGTCAAAGTGGCAGGCCATATAAACAATGTGAGCTGATGTAAACAAGCATCATGTTGCACAAGATGGAGGCCGATCAGGTTCACGGAGCTGTGAAGTTTCAAGTCCAACCTGGCAACTCATTTCAAGGTTTTCAAGTCTCACTCGTGGAAAAGCTCAACACTGCATTTACCCCTCTGATAGTGATAGTAAACATACAAATATTCTTCCTGTGTGACTGTTGAACACGGGTTCAAATCTCTGATATCCAACTGGACTTTCATTATCTTGACATCACATGACTTCCATACAAATGAGGGGAACAAAACTTCTGTAAGCTCTGACATCTGAAATATTAGTCGGCGGCTGAAGAGCACAAACTCAAACTGTGTCGTTGGAAAATCAAACCCATAAACAACAACAAAACAAACCTTGCATATTATGGACAACAGCCTCGAGAATTTTCAAATCAACTTATGCTTTCAACTGCAGCGTGGCTGTGCAACACTAATGCAACTTTAACAAAAACAAAAGCAGTAATGATTATTCAATCTAGTGAAGGGCTCATTACATGGGTTGAATACGGTCTCAAAATGCAAGTCTCCTTCAAAAATAACCCAAGGCACACTGTAGGGTTTGTGCAAAATTAAAATGCCTTTATTTTACAAGGCAATAATTATATAAATTGAGCAACTTGCACAAACTCTACAGTGTGCCTTGGGTTGTTTTTGAAGGAGACTTGCATTTTATACTTTTTTGAGACCATATTCCACCCATGTAATGAGCACTTCACAGGACTGAATAGGCACAGTACACCTGAAGGATCCAAAGAGCTGTATGTGATTAACACAAAGACCCAGAAGCGCTTCTACTCCGTTGTCTTCATGAAAAGCAGTAATGATGTTCTAGATCAGAAAAAATCAACCAGACGATTGAAATATGAACATTATCTCTGACAAAAGAGGTTTGGGAACCGAATTGTTCTAGAGAAGTTTCAACTCTTTGCAAGTTGATATTCAAAGTACAGAAATTAATAGAAGCAAATGTCTGCCTGTAAAGCAGAAGAAACACATTCAAATTCTTTGGAAAATCCTCCACAATAATATAAAGTTTATATGATTTCTAGTAAATGAGCTAAAACATGCAAAAACCCAGATGATCCCTTTTTACTGTAAGTATAATATTTCACGATCAGGTTCATTCATTCCTGGCCCGGTTGTTCTCGACCTACAGGAGCCACGTTATAGTTCAACCAACCGCCCTGCACCTCCACCCAGAGGAGCTCCCCTGCTCCTGGGTCAAGTGATGGGAGGGAACAGATAAGTTTGGGGCCGGTGCAGGGAGAGACTAAACACTCGCAGAGGGGAATGTCATTGTTTTGGAGATCTGCAGGAAGGTTTTTATGTACTCAGCTGCTCTCGGGCTGCCGCGCAGCATCAGTGCTGGATCGCAGTTCCACGCCGTTTACTGCTTTTCAGCATGATCAGGTCTACGTCACACATGCCGAAATATAACACCTGAGATTTTGATGCATGTCAGTCAGTCTTATTTTATTGCACTTTGTCTCTTATGATCTGTTTTTCTTTGTGATTGTTCTAGGGGTATTCTTGTATTATTTCATCCTGTTACGGTGTTTTGTCTTTTGAGTAGTTTGTTTTGTGAAATAATTCCACGTTATTGTTTTTTTTAAAGACATCCAAAGTAGAGTAGAAAAAAGTTAATGGTTCATACATAGTGGACATTTGACCTCAACAAGAAAAACAACAAAGGAAAAAGAAGATGGCATGATAATCAGTATTATTATTATTATTAATCAATTAATCATTTTTAACCGTGTTAGTGTAAACACACGGCAAAGTTAGCATCCTCCTCGGCTCAACGAGAGAGCAAGGGAGAGAGAGAGAGAGCAGCGATGGTCGATCGAGCTTTAGAGTGAATGAAGAGAGGGAGCAGTGTTAGTGAGAACAAAGCAGTGAAAACAGAGAAATAAAACTGAAGCCCGTTTCACGATTTAGAAACTACCTGATGCGGGTCTTGACATGCAAGAGATTAATGATGTAAGTGTATTGGCAACCAAAACTCGGGGACCGGAGAAAAGTGGCGCAACCTCTTCGCCACGCCAAGCAGCATACCTCCACCATGACAGAAAAAGGCAAGCCTAGTACAAGCAGTTATCAACAGTTTTTCAGTGGTTGCACAATAAATGGTAACAAACAATAATGCAAATAAAGAGCCAAGTAATTAAATCAATATAACGCTAGCCTGTGTTGTTGTACGTTACATAGCAACCACCTTTCTAGCAACTGCGTCGGTATGTGCAGGCAGGAGGACCTATTTCTAATGTGAACATTATTATTTATTAATCATTTAAATTGGATTGCGTCTATAACATTCTTGATGACCGTTTTATAAAAGCAATAGCTCACTTCAGACGCTTCGCGTTGGGCTGAACAATTCCCCTTAGCTGTGATATAATCACAAAGCTATTGCTTAAATATAAACCCCTTGGCAGTGGTAAAGAACAGAAAATGGTAATGAATTCTAGTGTTTGAAACAAAAGGCAACTCTCCTCAGTGCCTTAAATGCCATCTTTCTTTTACACATGACCAAAGGATATCTAGGTATCATCTTCGTTTTCCTACAAAGCAGTGCAGGAGTAATCAGGAGGAACGGGGTGACAATGGTCAGTTGTTAAAAATCATAAACAGACCAAGTGCTTCTTTCACAACACTGGGTATCATATTTTAAAGGCATTCCATTAGGAGCTGGCACCCTCTCAATCTTTCCTCACACATCACATCTGTTAAAAAACGCATATCTATCACTGGATGGAGGCGTTCTGGATACGGGACCCGTATTAACGCACCCCAAAAATTGGCTGATTTATTATGGGTGTACGTGCCGGCGGAGGCAGTTCTATTTTTCAGTTTGAGTCAAACAACGCCTCCTTCAGACTTTTCTCATACTGTAGCTGGTTTGATAAATGTTGACCCTTTGGCACGGCAAATGCAAAATATGTTCTAAATGTGTGCTTAGCATGCGAGGTATGTGTACAGAAGCTCCTCCACTTGTAGTATAAAGACACCCGAAACACACCTGTACATGTTTTAGCCAATAAATCTATGAAATCCAACACAAAGAGATGTTTCAGACATCAGGTGTCCTGGTTGAAGCTATATGATGAAGATGTCAGTGACCCAGCTGCTGACCCCACACCACCCCCCTCCTCTCGAAAGCCTCCGCAACTCGAGTCCGGCACTTCCAACACCAGAGCCAGACATGTGATGTGCCGCAGCACTGTGACGAGGGGAGCATCACTCAAGTGTGACGGCCAAAGAGATGACTGTTTTCCAGCGGCGTTGGTGGAGTTTTTTAAGACGCTACAGCGAGGACCACACAGAAGAAATGGCTCCTCTCCACCGGCTGACTGATGATTAAGCGAGACGTAGTGTATTTTCCTATGGCTCCATAAAAGACACAAGCTGGGAGAGCCGTAAAAGACGGTGCAGAAAGACAATCGTCTGGAAATAAATAAAGCAGAGTGGGAAAAGAGGGGCGAACACTTTGCTTCTCACCAATAAAATCCCCCAAACTGGCCACTGTCTGCATTTTTCTTTGCGCGCTTATTTGTTCAAATGTCTACGCTTGTTCGTCATCCTTTGTTAACTGGAATGTTTAATTCAAGTAACGTAGCTAGAAAATGACTAACAAAGCATTAAAGTTATCCCTTCAGCCTCTGGGACTGAAATCAATGTGTAAAAAAGGTCAAATACAGCAGAAATAAAGGATTATGTTTTGAGGATTATGAACTTTCCTTTACATATTCCAGCGATGATAAATTGTTGTGAGATATAATGCACCCCTATGAGCCAGCTCCTTCCAGTTCTTCTTCAGATTAATGGGCCGTGTTGGGAAAAGTGTGCAGCGAGGCATAGAGCATAAATAAGGTCTTTAAGTAGGCAGCTATGGCGGCTGTGGGCTCAGTGGACGGCTGTGTCTACACACAGACAAAGACCGAGCTGTGATTTACTGGTCCTACATTACAGCTCGGCTCATACAGATAAAAGGGAGACGCTAAGAATGTGGTCCGTGACTGCATCTGATCTTACAAAGTTACGTAAACCCCAGAGCGGTTTCACCTCAAAGTCACATGAGTACTAGACAGTGTTTTCTGAAGCTCACAACTAGAAACAAGGTCATGGATCCTGTAAAGTGGCGGCTTTGTTGGTTGGATGATGTAGGCTGTCTGGGTCAGAGTTTGGCCTCAGACGTAACACAATCTTAACCCGCATTTTTACTTTCAATTTCAGTGCAGCTGTGCAACTTAAACAGACACACAACTCACCCCTATACAATATACATTAACTCCCCTGCAACATCCACTTAGGATCTTACAGTACCAATCGCTAAGGTAGAAGTAATGCCTTGATATTATTATGACTTTATCATTTTTGGTTAATGGAATAATATGCTTCTTTTGGGACTTGTAAAAGGCAGGATAGAAAGGTCTTTCAAAATGAATGGCTGGCCTAAAAATGACTTTTGTAAATTAAAATATTGAAAACAAATTCATCAGTTTGTCTCCTCTTCTTTCTCCTGGGATGTTTATGCAAAGAACTCTGTGATGCAACCATGTTTCCAAGAAGTGATACGTATTTATTACTATTTTGCAAAGGCATATATGTTTTGAAGGATGCGTGATGGCGCTTGGGTTATGTTGGGGTTTTTCTTTAATCAACATAGTGAGGAAACGTTCATTAACATATCTGGCAAGTCGCAAAATGATGACACTGAGCGCATCAGTAAAATGTTCAAGTAGTTTTCCAACTTATTGTGTTGTTTTTTGTTTTTGTACATTGTTGTTGACAAAAATACTTTATAATATTGAGTTAAAGCAAAGGCCAAAATACATTTCTGATGCTACATTATGAGCCGCCCAGACATCTCAGATTGTCTAGGACAGGTTCGCTAATCTCCCAGGGTCAAAACTAAACCGCATTCAGTTTTTACTCACCACATATCTGATGTCTGTTCCAACTTTTATTCTTTAAAATCAAGGGTTAAAACTTTTCTGTTTGTCACTGATATTTTAACAAATTAAATTATGGACTTTTAAGTCATATCTTGCACGGGACTGTAACTTTCTTTTTTTGCTTCAGTTTATTCTGTTAAATTCAATTTAAGCTAATTAAAATATTTTTTCTTGTTCTACTCCTTTAAAATCCTATTTGTATGTGACTTTTTATATCTTGTTTTATAGCCTTTTTATGTATTTTGTAAAACACTTTGAATCAACTTGTTGTTGAAAGGTGCTGAACAGATAAACTTGCCTTGCCGCATTGTGATTACAGATGTTTAACAAGACTTGCCATGTCATAATCTGGAAAGTTACTGAAAAACAAGAAGCATAAATTTACTGTCAACAGAGGAAACTAAGATGTAGATCACTGCCCAATATTGAAAAAATATAACTTTGCAAGTTGTGAAAACTTGATTAAATATGTAGATGTATATCTTATGTACAAGATTATACGTGGCGTGGCTTCTCCTCTGCTCAGACAACATACGAACAAACAGCATAACGGTTCAAATGAGGTGCAGCAAGAGAGGATTACATTAACCCACTGAGGAAAACGTGCTTTAAAGCTGTAGAATACAAGTCTATCCCAGCAAATATTAGAGAACTGGACACATACTGTACAGTATATTTAGAGCTCATTTAAAGAAAGGGTTCATTTGTCCTCAGTCTGTCTGCTGTCACCAATCGTTACCTTGATATCGCGAGTCTGTCCCTTCCCTACCATGTATGTATTTTATTGTCCAGAGTGATTTATGTATTTTATATACTGAATGTGCTTTTTATGTCTGCACTTGTTTCAATTTGTATCTAAAAATGCAGCACAATGTTGTCTTATTTAGTCCATATTTCTATTAACATTAATATCAATATCAATCAATATGAATTGCTTTGTATGTCATGTATTGTGTGCCACATGTTTTGAATAGTACCTGACAATGTAGTATAATGAGGTCAAGTGTGATTTTTTGGTTTTTACACTAACATTAATATTCTCTTTTCTTTATTTAATATTTCTCTGCAAGCTTGTAAACTGTTTTTAGAGTGACTTTGTAACATTTGTCCAGGGACTACAGATGAAAAATAACCTCTTGGCTAATTTCGGCACCCTTACAGCAACGTTTATTAATGTGCAGCGTTTTTTTAACTGTGCCAACGGGGGCAATACCAGCTGAAAACAAGCTAAAGGGGTAGAAATTACAAAATTCTTCTTAGCCTGTGGGTATTTTTTGTGACTCATCTTGGATTGTAGTGATGATCGGACAAAAACAGAAAACACATGAGTGTTTTAGATTCCTCTCTTGTGAAAGAGGTGGAGCACAGAACAGTTAATTTAGCATTACGAGCATTTCAAGTAACCTGAAACATTGAGAGCAGATGTTCACAGCCTCAGCAGCTGGGTGCTGAATACTGTGGAGACGTTAAGAGGTGGAGAGGTGACTATATTGTAACATACCGCAGTGGACAGGAGTCAGCGCACTTGATCCATGAATTTAAAGGCTGAACGGTGAATACCACCCACTGGATACCACACACAGCTGTGGTGCTGCTGGGGAAGGCTGACGCACCAACATGCCTTCACCGGCAGAGTGATAACAGATGGAGATACGGGAGTCAGAGCTACTAATCCAGAGCTTTTATGTGTACGTGTTGGACATGTGTAACCCTTCACACAGAAGAAGAAGAAGGGAGATGAGAAGTGGTCTTATCCCCTCTTCATATGGTAAAAATATCACAGCACAAATATGAAGCTGGTTTCTACACGTACAGTAGATCAGCACATACATTACCAGTACTGTAGGTCTTCGGGATGTCACGAAAACTGATACTTTGGTACCAAGTTGATGCCAAAATTCTGAAAATGTGACGGTATTAATTTTTCTACAGTACCACAGGTACCATAGGTACCGTCAGGGTTCAAGACTAACGTCGTCCTGGGGACGATAGAAAATGTGTTTGGTCCACATAAAAACTCACTATCGACCCTAAAAAAGTTGGAAAAAAGTTGGAAAACAAAAGTCTGAAAAAATTACCATTTAAAAAAGTCTGGAAAATGTCTGAAAGAAATGTCAAAAAAAAAGTTTGAAAAATGTTGGAAAACAAAAGTCTGAAAAAATTACCGTAAAAAAAAAGTCTGAAAAAAGTCTGGAAAAAATGTCTGAAAGAAAAGTTTGAAAAAAAAGTTTGAAAAAGTTTTGGAAAAAACAAAAGTCTAAACAATGTCTGAAAAAGGTAAAAAAAAAAAAAAAAAAGTCTGAAAAATGTCTGGAAG